>SNQJ01S0074507.1:82874-93472 GCA_010110895.2 Picea sitchensis
ATTCTTGATTCACCTTCCTTGTGTCCTCATCATGAATTTCATGGGATGCATTTTCACTTTCAGGTGTCTTCTCTGTTACAAAATTTTTCAATACTTCCATGATCTCCCCTTTTAAACCCTCCATCATCTCTTGTAGTTCATCTCTTGTTACTATCTTCTTTTGTAAATCATTTATGTCCCTATGAATTTCTTCACCTTCATCAAGATTCCAAGTAGGATTTTCTGGAGGTTTATTTGGTGTAGAATTTCCCTTTTTGGGTGGCATGTTGGCCAAGTATCACTTTTGAACCTTGATTTTGAGGTGGTTCTGCTAGACAATATTTCTTCTATTGTATCTCCCAAATTTCAGCCCTTCTGGGTATGACACTTTATTTTATGTAGTTGTCTAATATTTATTCTCTGCAATTCCATAGGTCAGATCAAAATTGGATGTGCCAAGTGGAATTTACGGTAACTTCCCCACAACTTGCCAATTTTTGGCCTTTCCAGGAGATCTCACTTGTATAGCGTGCCCCACACAAAATAATTGATATAAAATTCTGAAACTCGTACCAGAAATACTACAGACTGTCCACAATCGAATGAAGCTAGTCCCACTCAATTTGGATACTCTAGGAAGAAGTTATGATTGTTCTACCTGGAACACCTTCTTGAGACTAGTCAATAGGACTAGTCAGATACCCTATCTTACACAAGGTGTATCTACAAATTTAAGATGACCCAGAAGCTGAATGTTTTACCAAAGATTCCTTACTAATTTATGTAAATACAATCCAATGGTCAGGGTCTGAAACGTTACATAAAATTTTTTATAGAAACAATTCCCCAATGACTTAGTTTAGGATGATTCCAGAACCCTATCTTGTACAAGCTGTATCTCCGAAACTATAAGGCCTAAGGAGTTGAATTTTGAACCCAATGTACCCTGATCTGTCTACTAAATATTGTCCAATCCGTTCCTTCTGAAACATTGTAGAAAAATAGTTATAGAAAAAATTCCATGGTGTCTCATATGTAGCAGCAAAACCCCAAGACCTTGAGCTCTGATACCATATGTTAAGAACCAAATATCAATATAGCATAGAAAAACCTCAGAAAAAGTACTCAATGCCTTGAAAAAGAGATAATTTCATTTAATAATCCTCTTCGAGGGGGAAACCTCCTTTTACCCCACTTAAATGTTCAAGTACAAGATGATTGAAAATGAAAATGTCTCCTTGGTATATATAGGAGACTAGGAGGTATAATTACAACTAATGGCCTAAAACCAACATAAATAAAATAACATTACTGATATAATATGACCCAATTAATGGGTAATGAGCCAATATTAGGGCTTAACATTTTACCTATAGGAGAATATAGAATGATGTTGGCTCCATTACCTTCGTTTGAAAATGAGACATTAAAATGCATGTGCCATATGCCATCATCTAAATCAACTAGTTCAAGCATAGTTTCACCCTCATCAGCAAAGATAGAGTATGCTCCCAAATATTCTTCGAGATAGTTTACATTAGTTTGGGGAACACTCTCTATATACAGTGAAATTCTTCCTTCCCTAAGTACTATAGTGTTCTTTCTATTCCAAGGGACGAACACACATGTTCCATCAAGTGAAAGGTATCCACTAGTTAAAGCTTTCCAATCTCTTCCTAAAATAATTGAATAGTTACTCATTGGCATATCAATTACTTGGATGTTGGGGGTTGTTCTTATCCTGGGATGTGCACAAAAAAACTAAGGTTACATCCTTGATTTTGCCTATATTTGATTGCTCCAAACTATAATATGAGAGCATGCTTCTATAATTTTCGTTAGTGCATGATAAAGCCAAGCTCTTCCAAGATAATTTTAAACATTACACTTGGACCGAACCTTCCATCAATTAGGAAACAATGAGCTATTTTATCCATGATTTTTACAGAGATATAGAAAGGATTTTTTTTACAAGGTTCCTAAAATTATTTACACCTATCTTATTTACAGTTAAATCCTATTCCTTTGACTCTTCAAATAGATTGGATATTGCAGAAATTTTACCTTCCATAAAGTTTTTGAGATACTTTTGTTGTTCTGGGATGAAAACCATGTCCAAAATAATAGCATCATCTTTGATATTAGCCAATTTATTAAGTATGTTATACTTAGAAGAAGGAAGAGGAGAAGACACTCCTTGATTGTCTGAAGTTTTGACAGCTTATGTATCAACACTTTGAGAAGATGAGCTTGGGGTGGAAGAAGTGTGGGGAAGGTCATATTTTCCCTTGGTAGTTTAATATTTATTCATGGTATTTATTACCATAACATATTCTGGTTCAACCCAATATAAAACATCGATTATGGTATCATGCCTTTTTCCAAAGATCTTATCTCTAGCATTTTTCTTAACTTCGCAAGTACTTTCTTCATGATTTTATTCACAGAAGTTACACCAACTGCGAGCCATTATGGCCTTTGGATGAAAAGTGTTTTCATAAGTATTCCTAAAAGTTTCTAAGGAAGAATAATATGCCTCAGGGGAAGGGGAAGAGGAATTTCATTTTCATTCGTAGGTTATCATCCTATTATTCATATCTTGAACAAGTTGTAGGAGGGAAGACATGTCTATTTTCTTGACCAAGTCTCCCTTAGGGAGACCCGTTATTTCCATTTTCTCTTCATATTCTAGGAAATTCTGAAGGGAAGAGTCGAGGTTGTCAATAGCCTTCTGTTCGAGTATATGACAATAAGGAGAAGGTAATGCATTATAATAATGCATGAAAGAAATATGATCTTGAGGACGGATTAGTTTAGAGATTTGATTATATAATTTGGTGAAGAAAAGGTTAAAATATTTAATGGTTTCTTTCATATAGTTGACTTAGTATTCTAGATGGATAGTACATGTCATTCCATTTCTGGTGGTATGTGTAACGTCACATAACTCCTCACAGTTAGAGAGTTATGGCCATGTGAAGTTGGAGAACCCTCATGAGTCATCTAGACGCCCCAAAAGGTCAAAGTAGTCAAAGTGGTTTAAGAGATTTTTAGAAGTTAAATAATAAAGTGAAGTGATGAGTGTACTATAATTCAAAGTGAATACAAAATAAATTATTTAAATAATAAAGTTAATCGAGAAATTACTAAGTTGACAAGTGGTTAGAAGTGGGTTAGCCCTAAAATAAAAAAAGCGGTTTAAGATGGCTAGAAGGTAACCCCTTGAGGTAAAGTGAAGTGATGAGTGTACTATAAGTCAAAGTGGATACAAAATAAATTATTTAAATAATAAATTTAATGGATAAATTACTAATTGGACAAGTGGTTAGAAGTTTGTTAACCCTAAAATAAGGAAAGTGGGTTAAGATGGTTAAAAGGTAACCCCTTGAGAAAGCTACATGAAAGTATAAATAAGAGGCAAGGATCTCTCATTTTACATCACATTTGAGCATATTGAATATCTACATGTGACTAAGGTAATCAAAGTATATCTAATCCAAATTTTAGAGAGAAGGTGAAGTAAAGAAAGCCGAAATTCAAGTGAGGATAAATTCTTTTGATGATGCTTTATAAGGTATGTTATTTATAAGTCATCTCACCATTTTCTCAATAATATTTTTTCTAGAATGATTTAGACCGTGAAATCGATAGGCCATTGAGAAAACATATAAAAGTATATGTGGTACAAATTTCATCTTGTGGGTCGTTGTAGTTTTGGAGTTACACTCTGTGGAAAATAGGGTTTGTGGCTAGTCCTGGAACTAGGTCTAAAACAAGTGTTTCGGGTAAAAACGTCATAACTTCTTCATAACAGATCCAAATTAAGTAAGACCAAAATTTTTGGTTAGAGTACAATATTTAGTATTTTTTGTAAAATATTCAGATCCATAAAACAAACATTCCGTGCGGGGCACACTCTACAAGTTCTCTCTCTAGAATAAGCCAAAATTCAACAAGTTATGGCATTTTTTCTATAACTCCTTTTATGAGAGGTTCAAAGTAGTGACACCTAGAGGAATTGCATAAAACATGAACATTGTGTACTATCTTCAGATCTTTATTCATTACTGGTACATAGTTATGATTATTTCAAGTTAGGGTTGTTGACTAATCCAAAACTAGTCATGTGAGACTAAAGAAATATTTGATGAAAATGCTAGTCTCTTGTTGTTAAAGTTAAGGAAGGTTTGCAAGTATGTGATCATATACACCAGATATATTACATATTTACAAATCAGATTTGGATGATGAAACTGATGAGGGATTTTGGTTGAGGTACATGTTGGGTACATGGTTAAGACAAGTAGTTGATGAGTTGGCACATACATGAGGTGTATAGTTGATGATGTTGGTACATATTGATGAGTAGTTGATACATGATTGATACATACTTGGTACATGGTTGGAGGCACTTGTTAGTAGTATTGTTGACACTTAGTTTATGGATGATGTACCATACTTGTATTGGTATATTATTAGAATCACATATTGATCTTGGTGATGATTATGAGTTGTTGTGTTATGCTTGGTCGATGCACATATTTGAGAGTCTTGGTGATTGATCTTGGTGAGTAGATCTTATTTGGTGAATAATATTGATGAGACAGGTTATTGTGATAGGTTGTTCGTACAGGTTGTTGTGACATGTTATTTGTACATGTTTGGTGTATGGTTGATGCACTTGTTCATGGTACAGGTTGAGGTACATGTTGGTGCATGGTTGATGCACTTGTTTATGGTATAGGTTGATTACAGTTTGGATGGTACAGGTTGGTGCATGGTTGATGCACTTGTTTGTAGTACAGATTGATTACAGGTTGAGGTACAGGCTAATGCATGGTTCATGCATGGTTCAGGTTTATTGGTATAGGTTGTTTGTTGCAGGTTTATTGGTACAAGTTTACATCAGTATATCTCAAAGTTATAGTGTGACAGTGGTTCCATCATTATACTTATATGTCAGGGAGGTTGGACGGGGCAAGGACAAGTGGTTGTATCCACCTTCCAGTTGTAGCTAGAGAACATATGGGGTTGTATCATCCTTCTAGTTGTAGCTAGAGAATTGGGGAGTTGGAGCTTCCCTCATGGTGTAGCCTGAGAAACTAGGGGGTTGGAGCCTCCTTCTAGTTGCAGCTGGAAAACAAAGGAAGTTGGTGCTTCCAATGAATGTAATTATTCAAGACATATAAGAAAAATCATTATGTGGTTTTATCTCACTTTGGGTTTCCACGTAAAAAATCCTGGTGAACTGTTGGCATAGGGCCAGACCCAGGGTTCAATGCTCAAGAGTGCACCAACAAATCCCTAACTACCGACCCTTTCAGAAACACCTTCAAAGCCGATGAAGTCTCACTCGAGGGAGAGGTAGGGGTGGTTGTAGGAATCAAGTGCCTACAACCTTAGTTGGGACATAGATCTGTGATTACACTACTTCATAAGGCATTCTACACCTTTATATCCTTAACATGCAATTATTATCTACTTTGCTGGTAAAATAGACCTTCTCATCTGTCACAAAGATCTTAACCTACTTAAGCACTTAGCATCAACAGATTATTTAGATTTATCAGATCAGGCACTTAGCACATTCATACATGTCTAATAAGCACAAAGAATAAGCAGATCTATCTAAACATGTCCAAGCACTTAGAAAAATAAGGGATAAACACATCAAGTCGAAGCACAAATCATAACACACAGTATTTACATGGTTCACCCCCACCCTGGGGCTACATCCACCAACTCTTCTTCTTTATTATCTCGGTCAAGAAGTTACAACACAGAGCCTCAACAATCATTACTCCGCACAGAACATAAGATCTATGCAACTTGCTAGATCCTTCTTCCTTGCATTACAACACTCAACCTTCACAGTCTGTCACAACCACTTGCACTCAGCTTTGCAAGATTCTTACAATCATGCACAAAGCATCCAAAACCCTAGTTGCACTTAGCATACATCCATATCACTTAGGTCTAGTACTTAGCCATTTATCTCTATTGCCTCTACTTAGCCTAGGCATCTATTTATATACAAAATAGGCCTAGACATGGGTAAACCCATGGGCCGACATCCCTTTCCCGTTACATATTCCCAAAAACCCAAAAAGGGGCCCAAAAGGGGCCCGATATATTGTGATCTCCGCTGTGTCTGGAACTCCATCTTCGACAGGTGGTCGAAGTCCCAAAAATGGTCAAACATGACCAAGTATCTCCCAAAACTTGGTCAAGGGCCAAAAGGCCCCCAACGCTCACTTGTGACTCGTCTCGAGTCACTCTGGTCTAAGAAATTATGCCTCGAATGCCTCGAGCTTTGCTCGAGATGCTTCGACTTGCTTATTTGTTGTAGCCTCTTTCTTAGTGAACTCCTAGATCAATGCGTCGCTCATCGTTCCTTCCAGGCGCTACTCTGTTGTGAGGATGATCTGTTCAAGCTCAGCTCCTTGGATTTTGACTTCTGTAAACAACAAACATGTCTTGTCTTGCACTGGTTGAAGTCATTGAGTCACCTCCATTACTTTTCTCTGGATTGTATGGATCTACTACTAGGTCGTGCGCTACTCATGAGATTTATTCATTCTCTCTATGGGTGATAGTGTCTTCAGCTGCGTCTGGATATTTTCAGCTTCATACTTCACCTCCTAGAGATGCGACTCCAATTTATATAACTTTGGGTTCTCTGTCAGTGTGTCATATGTCTGGTGCTGTGGCTACTTAGTTGCTTGCACTCCAAGGCAAGAGATTTTAGTGTGTCAACTGCACCGCGGGCAGTTATTTCTCTTTGGTCTCTGATTTCCTGTGGGGTCTCAGGTACTACTTGAAGCTATATATTTGCAATGCGTTGCTGGAGCTTCTGGATCACTTCTTCGAGTTGTGCCACCTGTTGTGGGATTATTTCTTTTGTCTTTACCTCAATGATTGTCACAGAGTGAAGTGCTCTGTTGACCACTTCCTTTACCTCCAGTTTCTCTGCCAGCAACTGTTACTTTCCTTGCTATATTTGTTCTTTCTCGTCATTCCACTTTTCTTGGAGAGCACTCTTTTCTTGTTCTGCAACACTGCGTTGTTCTACAAATACTCCCTATACTTTTGTCAAAGCCTAGGTGTCTTGCTCTGCTTCATCTTGTGATTTTCGAAGTCGAGCTTCGACTGAATCCACTATTCGGTGGAGTTGAGTTGGCTCATCTCCTACTTCTGGTGTTTCGACTGATAGGGGCATAGTGGAGACTGTGTGCTTCGACTGAAGTGCCTGATGCACTCCTTGGAGTTCTATCTCGATCCAACTGTACATCTCCTCTTGCTTACTCTCTTTCTTCTCTACTATCTCCATCACAACATAATTTAGAGATGTGATGATTAAGTTGAAGTCATCTGGGGTTAGTGTGGTATGCAACTTAGTCACGGGAGCTTTGGAATTCTTTCAGGAAGAAGGTTTCTAAGGTGAACCCTTCCTCTTCTTCAAAATCTCTGCTTCGTCTCTGCGCTTCTGTTCAACTTCATCTAACTCTTATCTGTCACCCTCTTTCTCTGGCGTGATGGCAGTTTTCACCGAGGCACTTCTTAAGTCTTGCACTTCGCTGATCTTCTGTCACATGCTAGGTCTGAGTAGATCCTGCACAGTTTCTGGATTGTCTACATCAGATATCTCAGTAGGGTTAGCTAGAAAAAGGAGGTATGCTGACCACTCCTTTGTGATCTCCTCCAGATCCTCTTTTGTTAATTTATAATAGGATTGTAACTGCTTCTTGTGCTCATCAACGCACACTGTGATGTAGAGAAAGTGTCAGTCTACACTAAACTTCATCAGAGGCTGAAACCTGTAGAAGGTGTTCGGAGTGATGCACGGTGTAGACTGGATAGCTACTTTCAATTGATTATAATATGAATGAAACATGGCACTTGAATGCACAGGAACCATTTGTTGACACATGGGAAGACCCTGTTGGGTATGTGTTATATTCTTTGCATGTGTGTGTGTGGGCACGTTAGATTCAACAACTGCGTCTGACGATCCCTCGTAGTAGTTTTTTTTGGGCGGGTTTTGCTATTTTTAGCGTTTTTTTCTATTTTAAGTGGTTTACTAAAATAATCCCGGTTTTAGGGATTAGGGTTTTGGTATCTACGGAATACATAAAAACATTGTATATATTGTATAGTGAATGGTGAAATTCAATATAATGAATATAAGAAAGGTTTTCTCGGTTGAGGGTTTCTGGTATAAATCTCTGTGTACTATGTGAATGAGTCATTGATTAAATTATGTTTTGCTTAAGAATCTATATGCATTGCTTTAATTCATAGGTTTAAAACATACATGTGGTATTAGAGGTTGTTTTTTTCTTCAGAGGGATGCTTTTGTTGTCGAGGGTTTGGCTTGATTTTGATAGATCAAGTTTATCTTGGGTTTGTGACAAACCTGGGTTTAGTGGGAGATTTTGCAGTGGTGATTTGAGTACAGAAAGAAGAATGGCAAGTTCTTCTAGAATCAAGATAGAGAAGTTAAACCGTAAAAACTTTGAGCTATGGAAGCTGAATATGGAGGACCTTCTTGTAGACAAAGAACAATGGATCACTGTGGATCCTGGTACACAACCAATGGGTATGCAACCTACTATCACATAGACGACTGGTACACAACCTACTAGTGCACAAACTACTAGTACACCACCTACTGGTATGTCGAAGGAAGATTGGGAAAATTTGGACAGGAGATCAAGGAGTACTATTCGACTCTGCCTGGAAGATTCAGTGTTGTTGAATGTCTTAGGAGAATCTACAACCAAGGAACTATGGGATAAGTTGGGGAATTTGTATCAATCAAAGTCCCTGGTAAATAAATTGTTTCTTCGAAAGAAGTTGTATCAACTTAGGATGGAAGATAGAGATTCTGTGACAGAACATCTAAATGCCTTTAATAATCTGGTAAGTCAACTTGGTTCTATTAATATTACGATTGCAGAGGAAGATAAGTGTATTACTTTGTTATGTTCTTTGCCAAAATATTGGGATAATCTGGTTGTAGCAATAGGTAGTACCACTCAATCTACATTGAAGTATGAGGATGTAGTTGCATCCTTGTTATCTAAAGAGATGAGGCGAAAAAGCATGGATGGTCACAACACAGATGCTTTATTTGTAAGAGGGCATACCCAAGATAGGAACCCTTGTAAGCCTTCAGGGTGGAGATCTAAATCTACAAGTAGATCTAAGTCTCCAGGAAAATATTTGAGAAAATGTTGGAAGTGTGGTAAAACAAGGCATTATAAGAAAGATTGCAAGTCTAAAAAGGTTGAAAAACAAAAGGGATCTGATAGTACCTCTTTCACAGAGGTGAAAACATCTGCTAAAGAAGGAGGTGATGTTTACCTGACATCTACAAGTACACATGTAGACCATGATGTATGGTTGATCGAATCAGGTGCATCATACCATATGACTCCTCACAGGGAGTGGTTCTCTGAATATGAAAAATATGATGGCGGTGATGTATTCCTAGGAGATGACTCGACAAAAAAAATCTTGGGACGTGGAAGAGTTAAGTTGCTGCTAAAAGATGAAAGGATTAGAACTCTCCCTATGTTAAGCCCTAATATTGGCTCATTACCACTTAATTGGGGCATATTAGATTAGTAATGTTATTTTATTTATGTCGGCTTTAGGCCATTAGTTGTGATTTATATTAGTAATGTTATTTTAATTATGTCGGCTTTAGGCCATTAAAACCTCCTAGTCTCCTATATATACCAAGGAGACATTTTCATTTTGAATCATCTTGTACTTGAACATTTAAGTGGGGTAAAAGGAGGTTGACCCCTCGAAGAGGCTTATTATCTGATATTGTCTCTTTTTCAAGGCGTTGAGTACTTTTCTTGAGGTTTTTCCATGCTATATTGATGTTTGGTTCTTAACATATGGTATCAGAGCTCAAGGTCTTGGGGTTTCGCTGCTACATCTGAGACACCGTGTAATTTTTGCTATAACTTTTTTTCTACAACGTTTCAGAAGGAACGGCTTGGAGGGTTTTTATAGGATGGATCAAGGTACGTTGGGTTCAAAATATATCTCCTGAGGCCGTATACTTTCGGAGATATGGCCTCTACAATATAGGGTTCTGGAATCATCCTGAAATGAGACTTTTCAAAATTTTCGCTATAAATAATTTTCTGTAACGTTTCAGACCCTGAACTCCAGGGACCATTTACAGAAATTAGTTTTTTATCTGTGGTATAAAGTTCAGCTTCTGGGTCTTCTTAAATTTGTATATACACCTTGTGTAAGATAGGGTATCTGACTAGTCCTATTGGCTAGTCTCAAGAAGGTGTCCCAGGTAAAACAAGCATAACTTCTTGCTAGTGTATCCAAATTGAGTGGGACTGGTTGCATTGGATCGTGGACAGTCTGTAGTACTTTGGGTGCGAGTTTTAGAATTTGATATCAATTATTGTGTGTGGGGCACACTATACAAGTGAGATCTCTTGGAAAGGCCAAAAATCAGCAAGTTGTGGGGAAGTTATCGTAAATTCCACTTGGAACATCCAATTTTGATCAGACCTGTGGAATTGAAGAGAAGACATATCAGAGAAATACATAAGATAAAGTTTCATACCCAGAAGGTCCAA
>SNQJ01S0074508.1:5258-37324 GCA_010110895.2 Picea sitchensis
GTAGCTCAGCCTTGGAGGCGAGCTAGGAAGCTAGGTTACTGTCTGGGCTGTGTGTGACCCCTTTGCGACTCGGGGGGCTAAGGGGGAAGGAGAGTACCCCTAGCGTTTGGTTGGGAGGTACCGGTGAATCCACTATGGTCGGCGAGCGGGAGCAGCACTGAAGGCGGGAGAGGCACGAAGCACAGGAGTCATTTGTGGCAAGCAATAAGGCAAAGGTATGCTCATGTACTTAGTAGAGTAGAATTCATAGTTATTTACTACTGCGATTATGATTGTATTGTTGTGAAATGTTATTTCCTCGTGCTTTATACTCTGTAAGAAAAAAAAGGGGGGTATTTCAGAAGATCTTCGTTTTTATAACAGTGTAGTTGAGGGTTTCTCGTAAATTTGTTGTGGGTTTATGTTATTTCGTTTTCACCATTCCGTGGTCATTTTGCCTTTGCTGTGGGCGTTTGATTTTTGTTGGGCGTTTAAAACTTACTGAGATTCGTTTAACGTTGAGTAGTGTTGAATGTTTGTGGGCAAATAAATCTACTGAGGGCCTTTGGGCGATCTAAACTATGCTGGCGTTTTCCTTATGACCGTCATTTATATCAAAGAAAAAGTTATCACAGTGGGTTTCTTCTTTTATATTTTGGGCGTTTTTATGCAGTGGGCAATTTCTGCAGTGGGTTTCTCTTTTATCTTTTGGGGTGTTTTTATGCAGTGGGCAGTTTCTACAGTGGATTTTCTTTTATATATTATGCGTTTTTACACAATGGGAAATTTCTACAGTGAGTTTTCTTCTTTGTATATATATATGGGGCGTTCTAACAGTCTGCGTTTTACCTCATCCATGCGTTCGATCCCAGAACACCCCACTTCGCCTCTGTCAACCGTGCCTGGGTCGTAAACTTTCGTCCCACATCTTCCTGATTTCAATTTTCGTGAACCTTCACCTCGGCCAGCGTGTTATACGACTGTGTAAATATTTTAACGAGATGTGGTGAGAGGGATTTTATCTAGCGATTTTTTTGGGGGGGTTGGGTAGTTTTTTTCAATTTACCTTTTTACATTTGAAGACTGACAGGATTTTATTCTATATTTTGATTCTGAAAGAATAGCGCCTATGGTTAGCGCTGGACCAGGGATAGTTACCCAATGACATTAGGTTTCATTTAAATTTTGATTGACCAGTGTAAATTCTATCATCCATTGATCTAAAAGTTCAGCGTAGGGCGTTCGCGCTGGACAGAGGGTAGTTAACCTGATAGTCCCGGATTACATTAATATATTGCTATATTTTTAAGTTCTAACAGTTAGCACCCAAACACAATATATATAATTATATTTATAGCCTAACATAATGCTGAATAGACCAGGTGGTTGTAGTTGTAGCTCAACTGCTAATAATAATAATAGATTGCAAATGTTATTGTCATTTAATTTTTGTGCTATTTTAATATGAAAAGAAGGGATATGATGATTATGGTGTCGACCTGATAGTTGCGCTGCGCTCTGACCTCGGTCGTTTATAACTGCAACTTGACATGCGTTGTTGGCATGCGTGCAACAGTGGCGAGTTGGGTTCTGAACGGAACTGTTAGCATTTAACCTTTCTTTTTAATTAATTATCCCTACCTCCCCATGCCCAGACTATGTGCGTTCCACACGGATTGCATTCCGACATCTCGTCCATTGAACCGTTACCTGTGCTTTATGCGTTGAAGGTCGCGTTATGTTTTTATTCTTTTAACTGATGGCATTACCACTGTCATGACAACCTGCCAGAATAGAAGAAGGAATGGCGGCATGAGTCCCTCGTGGGTTCTGGAATGCCTGAGCGTTGAATGCGTGGCCATTTTCCTTTACTTAGTTTACTGTTTATTAATGGGTGTTGCAACGACCACTGCATTTAACTTTTAGCTCGCGTTCCTCTGGTGGTGATGGTAACTACGATGGCGGTTGAAGGGGTAATGATTTGTTCAGTTTCAAAAATCAGTTTTAGTTGCATACGGCTTTACCTTTTCTTCTAAGTATGATATCACTAGAATACAGTTTAAAAAAAAAAAAAATCACCCTTTAAAATTTAGTTGGGTTTTAACATTCTACAATCTAATTGACCTTACGGTTTTACTTATCATTTTACTTCTTATGTAATTTTTATTGTTCTACAACGTGCCCTCCATATTAAAGTGAACCTCTAATCATTAAATTTTTTATAAACCTTCAACGTGGAAGTTGGGTATCGTTGTCTTAACTTTGAGAGTAATTGTATTATAGTTATTCCAATGAAGTTTATAGTTTGGTAGGTCACCGATCAGTCGAAAATTGGATCCATGTCTCCTTATAGATTGACGAGCGTGTAAATTTTAGCGACCAATAAAACTAGCATTTCTACCCTTTTTTTTTGGAATAAGAAGACTTGGGCCTAATATAAATCTTTAGCACGGGATTGGGCTTCATGTAAATTGTGCCTTGTTTTAAATTGGTTAGTGGGTGTTGCCTTTTATATATTGAGTATGGTCTTAAATTAAATGGGATATCACCTAATATGATTGAATATTGTTTTAATATCAGGGAGTATCGTTTAACTCAAATTGGTTTTCGCTCCAATACATTTGGATATGGTTTAAGACCATTTGGGTAATGGTTATGATAATTGGGATATTGTTGATGGAATTTTAGTGGTGATTGTTATGTAATTGCAATGTCATTTGTAATGTAAAGTCATGGTAGGTTATCGTTAAACCAGGTAAATGTAATATCCTCGCCTTTTCGAAAAATGCATGTAGCCTTGAGAACATAAGAGTGTAAGGTCTTGTTAATTGCTACCATGTGGTTGTAGTATAAAGGTAAAGGTCATCGGAAGGACCTTTTTAATTCCCTTATAATTTCAACACAAAAGGGCAAGGCCCTTATACTAAGGGCAAAATTTAATTAGATTTACCTTATGCTAATGTACTCGCGGTTAAATAAACTTAAATGGGAAATTGGCTAATAATCAATCACGGTTGAGTCCTAGACATTGCCTTGTCATTAATTTTAGTGGTCGTTGTCTAAGTCCTGTCTTGTGCCTTCCGTAGAAGACGTGGTTTCCCTTTTCTATGGTTGTGCAAGGTTGTAATAAATTGTTGGTTGGACTGCTTGTGTCGGGTGGGATTTGACACCTCCATGTAGCCTTATTATAGAAGGCGGTGTGGGGTTATTTTCGTGAAGGAATCTGGTGCCGTATCAAGAGTCTC
This sequence comes from Picea sitchensis, assembly GCA_010110895.2. Classification (NCBI taxonomy): domain Eukaryota; kingdom Viridiplantae; phylum Streptophyta; class Pinopsida; order Pinales; family Pinaceae; genus Picea; species Picea sitchensis. The sequence continues at coordinate 8,483 of SNQJ01S0074508.1, forward strand.
GAGCCCTTTAAAGGCAGGGTTTCCACTCTTGCGACACACCTGACGGAGATTACTAGTTTCTGCCTGATCAGTCGGCCATGAGCCTATCTGACCTTCTCACTCTCCGGAGAAGAAAACTAAGATTAAACGCCCTGATTTTCTATGCAGGAATAGTAAGATATACTACTATGGATCCTTCCTCTGTGTTCGTACTATGCATAACCCAGTATGTCATTGAATGTTTGCGTAGTGCGCCTTATGTCCTTGGTCGTTATTGTTGCAGCTACTTGTTGTGTTCCCTTGTCTTCTTGTGGTAACCTTCGTGGTTCCGTTTTGTTGGTTGTAGGGGGGGGCGACGTAGAGTCAAGTGTGTCTTTTACTTCTACACACATGCACACACCTTAAACACAAAAACAAAAAAAAATTGCACTGGTTATCAAAATTCTTGTCGTAACAAGGAGGACGTTACAGCAACAACCCTACCTCAATATTTTTTGCATGACCTTCTGGTCTTTGGATCTTTTAACTTCCTTGATCCGAAAGGGCTCCTTGATTTCCAGCTGGAATCTCCAACATGTACAACCATAGGTCCTTTCTAGAAGTTATGTCTGTGCAAACAAGCGCTAGGTACGAATCTCCACTCCATGTGACCAAAAATCATGACCACAACCTTTACCCGAAAAGGCATTTCGGGTTTCGCTTCTTCACTATTTCCACTATGAGTCCCTCAGACTACTTTGACTCTTGAAACCCTGAAGAGGGATAATCGAGTCTTTAACTCCTTCCTTATGCCTCAACCATGTGACCTCCAATCTAACCTTGGGGTCCACTAATGTCGGCTTTCAGGACTTCGAGCAAACAACCTATAGTCATTCCTCTTCCCTTATGATTCCCCGAACTCTGAAATTACACCTTTGGCGAGATCGATGGCTGTGAGCCCTCCATGATCTAACGGCTCTGATATTTTTCGGGATTCCGTGAACCGAGAGTTTGAAACTCTCGACTCGAAAATCACTTTTCACGCCAATCCCTGAATTCCGAAATAGACCTAACACTACGATATTTTCAGGATTCCGCGAACTAGGAATTTGAAACTCTTGACTCCAAAATCACTGTCTCCTCTACTTCTGGAACCCCGAAATGCCAAAATGTCGAATTGTCTCAACAACGATTAACCCTAGACCAAATATAGATCCATATGATTGCTTCATCCATGACCATAGTCCTACTCCAAAGACACATTGTGTTTCACGACTTCACAGTTTTCAACACATAGTGCCCCGACTCATTGTCATCAGAATTTCTGAAATGTCGAACCTCGAAATGCCAAAATGTCGAAATTACACTTCAAAGGGGAATCAGCGGCTCATGTTTATTCTCATCCAATGGTCGTTACTCCTCCTGAGCTCCTGAATGATAAAATACACTCATCCTTAACCTTCTGACAGATCTGTGAGATCCAACAGTCCACGGGATTTTGGCACTTCTTCCACGAAGAAATTTCACCATTCGTTCACTCTTCTTCAAGGATCTCTTGGCCAAAATCAATTGGTGTCCTTATACCTGAACTTGACTTATGCGACATGATTTCGATCTCTGCCTCCCTTTGAATGCTTCAAAGGTGATATCCCTCATGAGCTCTCACTTGTAAACTCATCCCCCAAAACGAATCATGCTCGCACTCCTTGCGGAAACTTTCAAATAACCTCTAGTTATTTGAGTCTTCACCTTTGTGCACTCTTTGAAACAATAGTTCTTCAACCTTAACCTTAGTTGATAAGTTCTAAGGCTTCAACCAGCCTGTGCACACCTTGCACGACTTTATGCCTCACCTGCACTTCTGCTGGTTATGAGAAAACGATATCCCTCCTGAGCTTTCTGAGATAAAACTCAGATCCTTGTCAACGCACACCTTGTGGACATTCACTGCACTCTTTGTAGGAATTCTCAGGAAGAGAAACAATTGAAACCTATTCTTCTCCTCTCTCAGACTTCATACACTCAACATGAAGTCATACTCCAGACACAACATTGAAACAAATGCATAACAGAGAAAATAAAATAACTGTAAACATACCATTTAACAAATGTAAACTGTAAGCATCATAACACCATGAAAATTGAGTCAAATCTTTATATATTAACTCAAGTTCTCCTATACATGGGTTATTCTCTACAGTTCTCTGCTACAAATCTCCATCTTATGAAATCTCTAAAATCATAATGTTCCTAATACAATGATACAAGGGTGAGGGTGTCTATATCCATTTTCCCTCCTACACTTCTAAACTATCTAATCTATTAAATCAAATCTACCTACTTTCATTAAACAGACTTAAATTCCTATTACATCTGGTAGATGAGAATAATTTCTCCAGATCTGTTCATATCTCCAAGACATAAATGTAAGTATGCTTCTCCTAGCTATTACATTAATGCTTCAGATTTCAAAATTCAAAAGGTTTTCATAAAAATGTGTCATTTTTGCATCTGTGCATTCAGTTGTTCCTTTGACTAGGCACGTGCTTTGGCTTTCTACAATCCTCCTGCATGATACTCCCTCACTTGAAAATTTTCATGAACCCATGTTCATGAGCTCTTGCATGGTCTGTCCATGCCTATGAATCGTTGCTTCATCTTCCCAACTGGGATTCTCAACTAGATGTCCTTTCCACTTGACCAAGTATTCAAAATACTCTTTCCTCCTGGTATTTTTGCTAATCCTTTTGTCAATTATGCCTTCCATCTATGGATTTTTAGCTACAGATATTTGTTTTGTCCATTGAACCTCTTTCTATTACTCCTCTGCTCTTGCTTCTTCAGCTCTGTAAGGGTACAAATCCACAATATTGAATATCGGTGAGATTCCAACCCCATCGAGTAATTCAATCTCATATGCGTTTGCCCAAAATTTCCTTATGACCTTGCACGGTCCAATATTTTTCATCTTCAACTTATTATACATTCCCCTTAGGAATCTCTCCTTCCTCAGATGCACAAGAATCAGATCACCAACATCAAATTGAAGTTCTCGCTTGTGTTGATCTACTCTCCACTTGTAATATTGACTTGAACTCTGCAATCACTCCTTAACTTGGCTGTGAAGCTCCTTCATTCCTTCTACAAAGTCCTCTTCACTAGCACTCTTGAATTCATTTTGTCCCGAATCTTTCAATTCAGAAACTCCTCTTGGTTGCATTCCATATACAATCTAGAATGGACTCTGTCCTGTGCTTCTATTGAGTGAATTGTTGTAATCGAATTAGGCCTGTGGCATAATGTTATCCCATTGACTGTGGTGTTCAGTCACTAAGCTTCGTAACAAATCTCCCAAGCTCTTGTTCACGGCTTATGTCTGTCCATCCATCTGAGGATGATATGCTGAGCTAAAAAACAAACTTGTCCTCAACTTCTTCCATAAGGTCCTCCAGAAATTCCCTACAAACTTGGTATCTCGATTAGAAACTAAAATCCTTGGCAAGTCGTGAAGTGTGTCAACTTTCTTTAAAAACAGGTTCACAATATGAGTTGCGTCGTTGGTTTTCTGGCATGGTATGAAATGTGCCATCTTTGAAAATCTGTCGACTACCACAAAGATCAATCACATACTCTTTGTGTCCTTGTTAGTCCCAATATAAAATCCATGATCACTGCATCCCACGGCCTTTCAGGTATGGGTAATGGTTGGTATTACCCTGGTTCTGCTTTTTTCCTTTCGTGTCCTGACAAATTCTGCACCTGTCCACAAATTTCTTGACATCTGTCCTCATCCCTAGCCAAAAATATGAAGAATTCAAATTTGAGAATGTCTTATCATGACAAAAGTGTCCGACCAATTCTCCACTTTGATTTTCCTTCAACAAATTCTCTCTCATGGAGCATTTTGGACTACATAGCTGATTTTCCCTGAACAATAATCCATCCTGGATCATTTATTCAGTCCATTGTCTTCTATCTCTGAGAATTGGATTCTTAGATGTCTCATATGCCTCCTTAATGTCTGGATCATCCCTATACATTTCCTTAAGGTTATCAAAACCCAAAGTCTTGACTCTGAATTCCTGCATAAGCAAACATTTCCTGCTCAAAGCATCAACAACTTTGTTAGTAGTTACAGAAATATGATCAATCACAAAAGTAAAATTCTGCATGAATTCAACCCATTTAGCATGTTTTTGGTTCAACTTCTCTTGTCAAGTCACGAATTGTAAAGCATGATTATCACTGTACAAAACAAACTCCTTGGGAACCAAATAATGTCTCCATTTCTTCAGTGCTTGTATGACTGCATAGAATTTTTTGTCATATGTGGAGTACTTAATCTTCGCTTCATTCAGTTTTTCATTGAAATATGTGATTGGCCTGTCATCTTGGCTCAAGACCACTCCAATTGCAAATCCACTTGCGTCACACCTGACCTGGAATGTCTTGCTAAAATCTGACAAAACTGGAATTGGTTTCTCAGTGACCTTGTTCTTTAATAAGTTGAAACTCTTCTCTGCTTCCTCTCTCCAGTGAAAATATTTGTGTTGTTTATTCACCCTATCCATCATCGGTGTGCTAATTCCACTAAAGTTTCAGATGAATTTCCTATAGAAGCTAGCTAAACCATGGAAGCATCGTACTTCAAACACGCTCTTTGGCGATAGCCAATTTTTAATCACCTTTATCTTTTCCGGATCTATTTTTAGTTCATTTGCAGAGATAACAAAACCCAAATAAATGAGTTATATCCTCATAAATGAAGATTTCTTCATATTAATCAACAATTTATCCTACTGTAATCTCTTCAATACTGCAACTAGATGCTTTAAGTGTTCTTCTTCTGTCTTGTTGAAAATTAATATACCGTCAAGATATACAATGACGAATTTCCCTATGAACTTCTTCAGGACTTTATTCATCAACCTCATGAAAGTACCGGGTGCATTCGTTAAGACAAATGGCATGACAAGCCATTCATACAGCCCCTCATTTGTCTTGAATGTTGTCTTCCATTCATCACCTTCTCTCATTTGAATTTGATGATACCCTCTTTTCAAATCAATCTTTGAAAAAAACTTTGCTCCACTCAAGAAATCCATCAAGTCATCCATCCTTGGAAATGGAAATCGGTATCTAATGGTAATCTTATTGATTTCCATTGAGTCTGTACACATTCTCTAGCCTCCATATTTCTTTGGGTTGAGCACTGTCAGAACAACACATGGACTCAAGCTCTCCTGAATCAATCCTTTGTCCATTAAGTCCTAGACCTATCTCTTAACTTCTTCATTTTCCTGCGTCATCAACCTATACGTGGCTTTGTTCAACAAAATGGCTACAGGTATAAGATCGATATTATGGCTTATACTCCTGATAGGTGGCAACGAACAAGGTAGTTCTTCCACCACTATATCAACAAACTCTCCCAACAACTCCTGGATTTCTTCTGGTAAGTCATTTATTCTTGTACTGGTCAAAAAAAATTTGGGCTTCCTGACCACAATAAATTGTGTGTCTTCCTTATTCTTAACCTCATTAAGAAGTTCCTTCCCACTCATGAGATGTACAATGTTTCTCATCTATGTTTTCAACTCTTTATCCTTAATCGACAACAACATGTGAATCCTACCATTTTCTTCCAGGGTGTACGTGTTCTTTCTCCCATCATGAACTACATTTTTGTCATATTTCCACGGTCTACCCAGAAATAGATGACAAACATCCATGGGAATGACATCACATAATATTTTATCATTATATCCTCCTATTTTAAATTCAACTAAACATTGTTTAGTGACATTTACCTGATGTCCTTTTTGTATCCACGAAACTCTGTATGGGCTTGGATGTACAACAGTCTCCAGCTCCATCTTTTCTACCATCTTTGTAGATATGAGATTGTCTATGCTACCGTTGTCCACTATGACCTTGCATACTCTATCCTTAGTTTTGCAAGTAGTCTGAAACAAACTATTTCTTTGGGTTGGGTTCTCTAGTTCTTTCTCTGGTTTCAAGAGAAATTCCCTCATTATTAAGGATCTTCCTCCCTCAGTGTCCTTTGCCTCAACATTTCGTACTTGAGCTTCGACAATGTGAGTTTCACCACCATTTTTCTTCTTATCTGGACACTCATAGGATTTATGTCCGATTTTTCCACAGACGAAGCATTTCACCTCACCTCCTCTGCCTCTTCCTCTTCCTCTGGCTTGAGGAAAAGTATTTCTATCAACATACTGCCTTCCTTTCGAGCTTCCTCCTCTCTCAGGTTGAGGTTTCTTCCCCTCTTCTTTAGGTCTGTAAGTTCTATCTTGGGCAATTTTTTTGCATCTGGCTTGACTTCTACCTCAGCCTCTTTGACCTTGCTTTTGGTTCAGCTTCTCTTCATCTTTCAGAGCTATTTGATAATAATCTTCCACATTTCGAATGGTCATCATGCCCATCTAATATTGAATGTGATATCGCAGACGATTCATGTACCTGGCAACTTTTTCATCATTTCTTTCCTAATGACCTTCTCTGATGTTTATCCTGTAGAATTCTTCAGTGTATTCTTTCACTGACATCATCTTCTGTCTCAAATTATGCATCCTCTGAAACAGAGTGATTTGATAATCCCTGGGTATAAATTTGGCTTTCATTTTTGAAACCATTCTATCCCAGCTTTTGATTTTCTACTTTCCCTTGCAACGTCTGTCAGCCTGCAGTTCATCCCACCACAAGGATGCATGCCCTTTAAGTCTAGTAATGACATGTTTAACTTTCTTATCTTCCTTGACATCCTCATTGTCGAAGCATTTGTCTAGAGCTCTAATCCAGTCTAGAAGTTCTTCAACATCTAAGTTTCCCTCATACACTGGAATGTCCATTTTTTCCCTAGCACCTATCCTTGCTACAACCCTGAATAGGCATTCTTATGCAACATCTTCGACTACAACTTCTTCATTTCCAGCTACATTTTCACTTTCAGCCTCGCTGATATCCCCAACATTGACTATGTGCCTTTGTGTTGTCTCCATAGCATCAAGTCTGGCAGGTAACTCACACATTTCTCTTTCCACTGCTGGATCAGGCATTTTCCTATCTCTTCTTCTCAACGGCATGGCTTAAAATGTTTCCTCTTTTCTCTCTACTACAGAGAGAAAATAATTTGTTTTGTGCTCTGATACCACAACTGACGCAGACCCCCTTCCCTCGGGCCGAGATCCACGCGGGATATTTACTAAAACCATGCCAAGGGTTAATCAAACCCTTTGTTTAAGACACAAAGGACTTCGAGTTTTGGGAGTTGGACAGTCCCGATGAATTTATACAGCTCTTGGCAAATGCTTAAATGTGAATTGTCAATGAATGTTGACTGCTCCAACTCGATGAGCACATGCCACATGTTTCTCACTAATTTTGGCTTTCGGGACTTCGAGTGAATATCCTACCGTCGTTACACTTCCCTTATGATTCCCCGAACTCCGAAATTTCACCTTTGGCAAGATCGACGACTATGAGCCCTCCTCGATCTAACGACTCTGATCTTTTCGGGATTCCGTGAACCAGGAGTTTGAAACTCTTGACTCCAAAATCACTTGTTGCACTAATCGCCGAATTCCGAAATATATCTAACACTCCTATCTTTTTGGGATTCTACGAACGAAGAGCTTGAAACTCTCAACTCCAAAATCATTGTCTCCTCTACTTCCCGAACCCCGAAATGTCGAAATGTCGAATTGGTTGAACGACGATTAGCCCCAGAGAAAATATCGATCCATGTGACTGCTTCCTCCATGACCACAGTCCTAATCCAAAGACATTTCATGTTTCATGACTTCGGGGTTTTCAATGCACAGTGCCCCGACTCCTTGTCATCGAAATTGCCGAAATGTTGAACCCTGAAATGCCAAAATGTCGAAATTCCACTTCAAAGGGGAATCAACGGCTCCTATTTCTTCTTATCCAATGGTCACTACTCCTACTGAGCTCCTGAATGGTAAAATACACTCAACCTTAACCTTCTCATAGATCTGCGAGATCCAATCGTCCTTGGGATTTCGACACTTCTTCCATGAAGAAATTTCACCGTTCGTTCATAATTCTTCAAGAATCTCTTAGCCAAAATGACTTGGCGTCCTTCCACTTGAACTTGACGTATGTGAGATGATTTCTATATCTGCCTCCCTTTGAACACTTCAAAGGTGCTATCCCTCCTAACCTCTCACTTGCAAGCTCATCCCCCAAAAGGAATCCTACTGGCACTCCTTGCGACAACTTTCAAATAACCTCTGGTTATTTGAGTCTTCGACTCTGTGCACTCTTTGCAATAGTAGTTCTTAAACCTTCACCTTAGTTGATAAGTTCAAAGGCTTCAACTAGCCTGCGCACACCTTGCACGACTATGTGTCTCACCTGCACTTCTGTTGGTTATGAGAACAATGATATCCCTCTCGAGCTTTCTGAGATAAAACTTAGATCCTCATCAACGTACACCTTGCGGACGTTCACTGCACTCTTTGCAGGAATTCTAAAGAAGATAAACAATTGAAACTCATTCTTCTCCTCTCTCAAACTTCATACAGTCAACATGAAATCATACTCCCAACACAACATTGAAACAAATGTATAATAGACAAAATAAAACAACTGTAAACATACCATTTAACAAATGTAAATAGTAAGCATCATAACACCATGAAAATTGAGTGAAATATTTATATATTAACTCAATTTCTCTTATACATGGGTTCTTCTCTACAGTTCTCTGCTACAGCTCTCCATCTTTTGAAATCTCTAAAATCATAATGTTCCTGATACAATGATACAAGGGGGAGGGTGTCTATATATGTTTTCCCTCCTACGCTTCTAAACTGTCTAATCTATTAAATCAAATCTACCTGCTTTCATTAAATAGGCTTAAATGCCTATTACATCTGGCATATGAGAATAATTTCTCCAGATCTATTCATATCTCCAAGACATAAATGTAAGTATGCTTCTGCTGGTTATTAGATTAATGCTTCAGATTTCAAAATTCAAAACGTTTGCATAAAAACGTGTCCTTTTTTCATCCACGCATTCAACTATTCCTTTGATTAGGCATGTTCTTTGGCTTTCTATGATTCTCGTGCATCACATGGTCTCTATAGAAACAACTATATTCTTATACAATCTTCTACAATTCTATCTTCTGCTCTATTCTCCTATTCTCTTGCTCTTCAACTTCTAATTCTTACAATGAGAATAATAATGCAATACAATACATACAAGGGAGATTTATAGATTTTTCCCTCCTACAACCTCAAGCTATCTAATCGAAATTAAAGGCTACAACTAATTTACATTTATTACAATAAATGCCTACAACCGACAGATGAGAGTAAACTCTCAATATTTGCATTACAATCTCCAAACCATAAAAGAAAAAATATCTTTTGAAATATTACATTAATGTTTCTTCCTTTCAAATTCAAAACATCCTCAAAATGTGTGTTGGTGCATATCTAGTCATCCTTCCTCTTTTGTGCTTTCTTACGATGCTCCTGCATCATACTCCTCTGGCTGAAAAATTCATGGACTCATGTTCATGAGCTCCTGCACTGTCTGTCCCTATCTCTGGATATTTGCCTCGCTTTCCCAACTAGAATATTCAATTGGGTGTCCCTTCCACTTTACCAAGTATTCAAATATGTCTTTCTTTAGGTCTTCTTGCTAACTCTCTGATCATTGATCTTTTCCATCTGTGACTTTTCAGCTAGTGGCAGTTGTTTTACCCACTTAACTAATTTCTGACTCTCTTACCCATCTTCTTCATATGCTCTATAAGGATACATATATGTTGCATTTAATATGGGTGATATTCCCACATCATCTAGAAATTCTATCTCATAAGCATTTGTCTCAAATTTCCTTATGTTTTTACATGACCCTATCTTTTTCATTTTCAACTTATTATACATTCCCCTTGGGAATATTTATTTCCTTAGGTGTGATAAGACCAAATCTCCCACTTTGAGCTAAATATATCTTCTGTGATGATATTCTCTGCACTCATACTCGTGGTTGGAACTCTGCAACTGTTCTTTAATCTTATTGTGGAGCTCTTGCATCTTTGCTGCAAAATCTTCCGCTCCAACACTTCTAAACCCACTCTGCTCTAAGTCTCTCAACTTATATACTCCCCTCGGCATACATTATCTGGAATGGGATTTGTCTTGTGCTCCGGTTGTGTGAGTCATTATATGAAAATTCTTCTTACAACAGAAATTGATCCCACTGACTATGATGTTCATCTACTAAACTCCTCAACAAGTCTCCCAAAATTTGATTTACTTCCTCAGTCTATCCATACATCTGAGGGTGATATGCTAAGATAAAAGATAAACCTGTCCCCAGCTTCTTCCATAGTGCCCTCCATAAATGACCAACAAATTTGGTATCTTGATTTGAAACAATAATCTTAAGTAAACCATGAAGTCAAACAACTTCTTGAAAAATAGGTTTGCAGTGTGTGTTGCATCACTATTTTTCTGACATGGAATAAAATGTGTCATTTTTTAGAATCTATCGACTACCACGAATATGGAATAACAACCTCTTTGTGTCTGCGGCAGTCCTAACATAAAATCCATGCTTACCGCACTTGACGACGTCTCTAGTACTCGCAATGGTTGATACAATCCTGTATTCTATCTTTTCCCCTTTGCATGCTGGAAAATTCTACATCTGTTGAAAAAATTCTTCACATATGTCCTCATCCCTAGCCATTAATATAAACTATTCAGTTGCACAAATGTTTTTTCATGGCCGAAGTGTCCAACCAATCCCCTACTATTCTTTTCTTTCAGGAGATTCTCTCTCATGGAACTCTCTGGGATACACCACTGATTTCCTTTGAATAACAATCCATCCTAGATCAAATATTCAACCCATTGGCTTCTATCTCTCAGAACAAGATGCTCACATGATTCATAAGCATCCCTGAAATCTAAATCATCTCTATACATTTCCTCAAGGCTATCAAAACCTAAGGTCGTCACACGAAACTCCTACAGAATCAAACATTTCCTGCGCAATGCGTCAACAACCTTGTTAGTAGTTCCAGAAATGTGATTTATAATGAAAGTAAAGTTCTGCATAATTTCAACTCATTTTTCATGTTTCTAGTTTAGTTTCTCTTGTTTGGTTACAAATTGTAACGCATGGTTTTCGTTGTACAAAATTAACTCCTTTGGAACCAATAAATGTCTCCATTTCTTCAGTGCATGTATCATTGCATAAAACTCTTTATCATATGTGGAATATTTCATCTTGGCATCATTCAACTTCTCACTGAAGTATGCAACTGGTCTATTGTCTTGACTTAAGACTGCTCCAATCACAAATCCACATGCGTCACATATGACTTGAAATGTATTACTAAAATCTAGCAGAACCAAAACTGATTTTCCAGTTATATTCTCCTTTAACAACTTGAAACTTTTCTCTGCTTCCTCTATCCAATGAAAATATTTATGTCTTTTCTTCACTGTGTTGATCATTGATGCATAAATTCGACTAAAATTTCTGATGATCTTCCTGTAAAGACTAGCTAATCCATGGAATCTTCTGACTTCAAAGATATTCCTTGGTGATGGTCATTCTTTCATTACTTTTATCTTCTCAGGATCCATCTTTAACTCATTCAAAGAGATCACGAACCCCAAATAAATGAGTTCCTTCTTCATGAAAGACGACTTCTTCAGATTTATCAACAACTTATCTTACTGCAACCTCCCCATTACTAGATTTAGGTGTCTTGTGACATCCCCAAAAATAAATTATTTTTGAATTTGAAAATTGTTAGAAAAATTATTCCATTTTTTGGTAAATTCGAATTTGGAAATTTTTTCCCATTTATGCAATTCCGAATTTTTAATTTGGTAAACTGTAATTAATTATTACTACTGTTGGGTACAGATATAATTTGACCCAACTAACTATTTGACAATGACACTTGTATGAAAACAAAATATTTTATAATTATTGCAGGAGGACAAATGGAACAACCATGTTAAAATCAATTGACCATGACTCCATGAGTGGGGAACATGTTGGAACTACCTCAGGGCTGATTGTTACAAGTGGAAAATTAGGGATTTGGCCATGGGCATCTCTTGAAAACAGGGATTTAGAAAGATGTGAAAATTCCCAAGAGAGGGAAAATACCTAGGAAAAAAGGAAGATTGTTTTGATAAACACAATATGTGAGAAGGTAGGACGCTACCTAGTATGCTGGGAAAAAATAAAAAAGAGACTATTGGTTTTCTTGTTGTTATGAACACTATTGATTGAGAGTGAGGCAACATGAGTCTGCTGAAACTGAAAGACATTGATGAGGAGGAGTTTCTGAGTTAGCCCTCATGGACTCAAGGTCATTCTAGGGTGTGAACTAGGCAAGTGATTTGGCTGCCCTATTCTACGATTGGGAGGAATGTGGTTGTTCCCTTTGTCTTCCCACGAACTGGATCAGATATGTTAATCTTCCCCTTCTTTGTTTACATGATTATATGTATTTGATGTAATGCATATGTTTGTACTATAATGAAATATTTTCCATGGATAAAATATGGTTGAATGTTGTTGAACTCAATATCGAATCAAAAGAAACTTCTATATTAACTCAAGGTGAATGTTGTTTCCAATTGGGTATACTAGTTGAAAGGATATGTTGGTTCTGTAGATATAATTCCTGATATGATGAGATAAAAACTGTAGAACAATATTCACCTTATAATCATATTTACTGAGAAAAAATAGCTACAAGATAAATGTGAATGGAATCAGATCGGAGAGACATATATAAGCCTGCTTATGCGCATGTAGGTAAATTTATACAGAACCACGGTAAGAAGCGGGAATTCATTCATGTATCTATTAAACTAGAATTTGAATAAAAGTTATGTATGATAGAAATTTCGCAAGATCTATCGACCAAGAAGTATAATAGCATGATAGTAAGGAAAATAAAGAGCTAAATAACATTTTCTATTTCGATGAAAAACCCTGGAAATTTAAAACAATATGTACAATCTTTGAAATACCATGGACTCACAACCTGGAAATTTAATTATAATAAGCATTTGCATATTTAGAAATAATGATGCAAGAGCATCACAACAACAAGTTAGCATGGGACAAAATGCCAATGCATTTTGGCACATGATGAATTGTTTGAAATGTTTTGAGGTTTGATATGCCAAACTTAAATGTAATAGTTAAGAAAGAGAGTACTTGTAGATTGTAATAAGACCTTGAGTGTCCCTCTCTCGTCTGAAGGACTAAGAGGCATTTATTCTAGTAAATGTAAGTAGGTAGCTTTGAATTCTTAGATTAGACAGTTTTAGGATCCGTAGGGAAAACAGATATAGACACCCTCACTTGTATCATTGTAACATTAGCAGCATAATCAATCAAGAGAGCATAGAGAAGAAGAAGAAGAAAGTTGTGTAGAAGAACCCATGTGCAGAAGTTCTAAGATTAATATATGAAGCTTGATTCAGACTCATGGTGTTCAAATACTTTCTGTGCATGCATGATTGAATGTTATGCTCATGATGGTTTTACTATTTCTGTTATACATTTGCTTTGATCTGTGAATGTATGATTTCATGTTGAATGTCTGAAATCTGAAGAGAGGGAGAGTAAACAATGAGTTTCAATTGTTTCTTTGTATGAGAAGGAGTTTTCCTGCAAGGCGTGAAGTGAAATTGTCTACAAGGTGTTCATTGACAGAAGTCAAAGTTCGTCTCTGCAAGCTTAGAAGGGATAACATTGTTCTCATTCTCTCAAAAGTGTAAGTTAACCATAGGAGCCGAGCAAGGAGTGCATAGGCCGAGTGAAGTCTCAGAGTTACAACCTGAGTGAAATTGTTGAAGGACTATTGTTGCAGGGAGTGCACAGAGTCGAAGAATTCAATACTTGGAAGTATTCAAGAATTGCCACAAGGAGTGCATGCAGTAGTCTTCTTGAAGACTCGAGTTGTGGAGAAATCTCAGGAGCGATAGAGTCTTCGACGTTGTCGAAGAGAAGCTCAAGAGGGCTAGTACCTTGAAGTGTTATAAGAAGGTGTAGCGACGTTGTTTTGCAGGTGGATAAGTTTTGTGAAAGAACACTTTGTTCATTTTGTAGGAATCGTTGAAGAGGAATTTGATGGTCGAAATTCTCCATGGAGAATTTTCGAAATTTTGAGAGCCGTCAGATCATCCAGAGGAGTAGGGGAGTTACGGTAAGCCTATTTTCAAGTTTCAAGTTCAGGGAAAATCAAGTCGTAGGATCTGAGACAACAAGGGTTTTTGGATCACTCACGTAATCTCATTTTGGGGATTCACGAGTTGAAGATTTAAAACCTTTGCATCAAGATTCCCGAGGTCGTGAGGTGCGAAGTCCCGAAGTAGGAGAAGAATCTGAGCCATTCGCTGGAAGGAGGAAATGTGTCGCGAGATCACCCATATCAGGGATTCAGACATCAGGAGTCGGAGAAGGAAGTCCTTCGACATTGCGAGTAGCAATGTCACCAGAAGATCAGGACCATCCATCTAAGGAGGACAGGTGGAAAAGATCAAAATATCTTGCAAACTCAGAGGTTCGCAATGTGAGAGCCTAGGAGTTGGGTGCTCTAAGTTGCGAGGAGAAAAGATAGCCATTGGATCCAGGTCATGGGAGGACCGTTGGATCAAAAACTCATCGCGCGTATCGCGCATTCGGAAGTTCGGAGGTTGATAAGACCTCGTCTCGACATCAGAAGTTGTGAAGTGTTGAGAGTCGAGGCACGAGTGTGGGTACATGGCAGAACCTCGAGGTGGAGCCCGCGTGATTGACAGGTGGACATGCATCGCCTGGAGAAGGGAGTCAATGCTCTGTTGACTTCTCGCGTCTCAGGGATTCATGAGATAAGGGAACGAGAGTTCAACCCTTCGACTTGCGAAGTCGCGAGTAGTGAGAATGCAAGGAGAAAAGTCAACATCGCTTCTCGGGGTTTTGTGAAAGGAAGGTGCCAAGGTTGGATGTCACAACTTGCGAAGTGGTGAATAGTGAGAGGAGCTAGCGTTAAGATTAGTTGGTGGTCATGCATGGAGGGCACTGACAGAGGGGAGCTATACCCTTTCGTGATCTCGGGTATCGCGGGATTGAGAAGGAAGAGTTGGGAGTCACGACTCACGAACTCGCGAGTTGCGAGTTGTGACAAGCGCCTTTAGAATTGGGCCTTGGTCATAGTGTTGTGGTTGCAAGAAAAGGCGGAGCTCGCCCCTAGTGATGTTTGCATAGGCGAGATTCCGAAAAGGACCTATGGATTGATTGAATTGAGATTCTAGCAAGGAATCGAAAGAGCCGATTCGTCTCAAAGGAGATAAAGAATGATCCTATGAGCGAACTTTGGCTTGAGGGCCGATAGGTCTGCGTCAGTGTGGTATCAGATCTTGGCTCTGTTTGTATACTTCAGACAGGGAAAGTGAGAAAGAAAATCTCAACCATGCCGCTGAGAAGAAGAGATAGACAAAAACCCGATCCGCCAGAGGATAGGGAGATGTCGAGAGAAAGGGGTAGGCAGGTGCCAAATCCATCCATGGAAAGAGAGATGTGTGACATAAGCGCCAGGCTCATGGACATGGAAATAAAAAAGAGGCGCATAGATGGTGTTGGAGATGTTAGTGAATCTGAAAGTGAAGATGAGGTTGGACATGAAAGAGAATAAATTACAGTAGAAGATGCATCAAATGAATGCCTGATTAGGGTTGTTGCAAGAATGGGTGCTAGGGAAAAAATGGATATTCCAGTATATGAAGGAAACCTGGATGATGAAGAGCTTCTAGACTGTATTAGAGCTCTGGACACATATTTTGACTATGAAGATGTCGAGGAAGAAAATAAATTCAAACATGTTGTCACAAGACTTAAAGGACATGCAACATTGTGGTGGGATGAGCTACAAGCTGACATATGCTACAAAGGAAAAAAAAAAGATCAAGAGTTGGGATAGGATGATCGTGAAGATGAAGGAGAAATTCATTCCCAGGGATTACTAGATTACTCTATTTCGGAGAATGAAAAATTTGAGACAGAAGTTGATGTCAGTGAAGGAGTACAATGAAGAATTCTACAGGCTAAACATCAGGGTAGGTCATCGCTAAAGTGATGATGAAAAGCTTGCCAAATATATGAATGGTCTGAGATATGACATTCAGGATGAGATGAGCATGATGACCATCCAAATGGTGGAAGATGCTTATCAAATGGTTCTAAAGGATGAAGAGAGGTTGAGCTGAAAACAAGGTCAAAGAGGCCGAGGCAGAAGCCAAGCCAGAGGAAAACAAGTTACCCAGGATAGAAATCAAAATCCCAAGGAAGACTAGAAGAAACCTCAGACTCAGACTGAGAGAGGTGGAATCTCACAGAGAGGGTAGCATACCAAACAAAGAGGTCAGTATGCTGATGGAAACATTTTTCCTCGTACCAAAGGTAGAGGAAGAGGAAGAGGTGGAGTAATAAAATGCTTCACGTGAAAAAAGAATGGACATAAATCTTATGAGTGTCTAGACAAAAATAAATAAGGTGGTGAGACTCACATTGTCGGAGCACAGAGGCAGAATGTTGAGACAGAAGATGCTAAAGGCGGAAGATTGTTGATGATGCGAAAAGTTCTCTTAACGCCAGAGAAGGAGGTGGAGAGTTCGGTCCAAAGGAACAAACTTTTTCGGACCGCTTGCAAGACCAAATACTGGGCATGCAAATTCATCGTGGATAGTGGGAGCACAGATAATCTCATTTCTACAAAGATGGTAGAAAATCTGGAGTTGGAGATGATTGAACATCCAAGTCCATACAGAGTTTCATGGCTACAGAAAGGACATCAGGTAAATGTCACTAAACAATGTTTAGTTGAGTTTAGAATAGGAGGGTATAGAGATGAAATACTCTGTCATGTTATTGCCATGGATGTTTGTCATCTATTGCTAGGTAGACCATGGAAATATGATAGAAATGTGATTCATGATGGGAGGAAGAACACATACACCCTAGAGAAAAATGGGAGAACTCACATGNTCCTTCTTCCTGTATGAATGAGAATGATAATACAATGATACAAAGGAGGGTGCCTATATTCCGTTTTCCCTCTCGAAAGTAAAACTGTCTAATATACAGTTAATTCCTATCTAACAGCATTAAAACTATTAAATGCCTTCCTATCTATAATATAATACAAGTGCGCCCGACTTTGAATGCCTTCATTTAAATGGTGGCACAACAATACCAAGGTAGAATTCAAAATTGAAGTTTGTTGGCTTTTCCATCTGTCTCTTCTTTCTCCTCGCGCTGGCTCGCTTGACGAAGTGTGGATGCTCCTGCATCAGAGGGGAGATATACCCTTTCATGATCTCAAGTATCGTGGGATTGAGAAGGAAGAGTTGGGAGTCATGACTCACGAACTCGCGAGTGGCGAGTTGTGACAAGTGCCTTTGGAATTGGGCCTTGGTCATAGTGTTGTGGTTGCATGAAAAGGCGGAGCTCACCCCTAGTGATGTTTGCATAGGGGAGCTTCCTAAAAGGACCTGTGGATTGATTGAATTGAGATTCCAACAAGGAATCAAAAGAGCTGATTCGGCTCAAAGGAGATAAAGAATGATCCTACGAGCGGACTTCGGCATGAGGGCCGATAGGTCTGCATCAGTGTGGTATCAGAGCTTGGCTCTGTTTGTATACTTCAGACAGGGAAAGTGAGAAATAAAATCTCAACCATGCCGCTGAGAAGAAGAGATAGACAAACACCCGATCCGCCAGAGGATAGGGAGATGTCGAGAGAAAGGGGTAGGCAGGTGCCAAATCCAGCCATGGAAAGAGAGATGCGTGACATACGTGCTAGGCTCATGGACATGGAAATAAAAAAGAGGCGCATAGCTGGTGTTGGATATGTCAGTGAATTTGAAAGTGAAGATGAGTTTGGACATGAAAGAGAAGAAACTACAGTAGAAGATGCATCAAATGAATGCCTGATTAGGGTTGTTGCAAGAATGGGTGCTAGGGAAAAAATGGATATTCCAGTATATGAAGGAAACCTGGATGATGAAGAGCTTCTAGACTGTATTATAGCTCTGGAAACATATTTTGACTATGAATATGTCGAGGAAGACAAGAAAGTCAAACATGTTGTCACAAGACTTAAAGGACATGCAACATTGTGGTGGGATGAGCTACAAGCTGACATATGCTACAAAGGAAAACAAAAGATCAAGAGTTGGGATAGGATGATCGTGAAGATGAAGGAGAAATTCATTCCCAGGGATTACTAGATTACTCTATTTCGGAGAATGAATAATTTGAGACAGAAGTTGATGTCAGTGAAGGAGTACACTGAAGAATTCTACAGGCTAAACATCAGGGTAGGTCATTGCAATAGTGATGATGAAAAGGTTGCCAAATATATGAATGGTCTGAGATATGACATTCAGGATGAGATGAGCATGATGACCATCCAAATGGTGGAATATGATTATCATATGGATCTAAAGGATGAAGAGAGGCTGAGCTGAAAACAAGGTCAAAGAGGCCGAGGCAGAAGCCAAGCCAGAGGAAAACCAGTTACCCAGGATAGAAATCAGAATCCCAAGGAAGACTAGAAGAAACCTCAGACTCAGACTGAGAGAGGTGGAAGCTCACAGAGAGGGTAGCATACCAAACAAAGAGGTCAGTATGCTGATGGAAACATTTTTCCTCGTACTAGAGGTAGAGGAAGAGGCAGAGGTGGAGTAATAAAATGCTTCACGTGCAAAAAGAATGGACATAAATCTTATGAGTGTCTAGAAAAAAATAAAGAAGGTGGTGAGACTCACATTGTTGGAGCACAGAGGAAGAATGTTGAGACAGAAGATGCTAAAGGCAGAAGATCGCTGATGATGCGAAAAGTTCTCTTAACGCCAGAGAAGGAGGTGGAAAGTTCGGTCCAAAGGAACAAACTTTTTCAGACCGCTTGCAAGACCAAATACTGGGCACGCAAAGTCATCGTGGATAGTGGGAGCACAGATAATCTCATTTCTACAAAGATGGTAGAAAAGTTGGAGTTGGAGACGATTGAACATCCAAGTCCATACAGAGTTTCATGGCTA
This sequence comes from Picea sitchensis, assembly GCA_010110895.2. Lineage (NCBI taxonomy): Eukaryota > Viridiplantae > Streptophyta > Pinopsida > Pinales > Pinaceae > Picea > Picea sitchensis. The sequence continues at coordinate 27,568 of SNQJ01S0074508.1, forward strand.
CAAAAAGGACATCAGGTAAATGTCACTAAACAATGTTTAGTTGAGTTTAGAATAGGAGGGTATAGAGATGAAATACTCTGTCATGTTATTCCCATGGATGTTTGTCATCTATTTCTAGGTATACCGTGGAAATATGATAGAAATTTGATTCATGATGGGAGGCAGAACACATACACCCTAGAGAAAAATAGGAGAACTCACATGATGTTGTCGATTAAGGACAAGGAAGTAAAAACTGAAATAAGCAACACTGTACTTCTCATGAGTGGGAAGGAACTTCTTACAGAGGTTAAGAAAAAGGAGGAACCACAATTCATTGTGGTTAGGAAGCCTAAAATTGTTTTAACCAGTACAAGGGTAGATGATTTACTAGAAGAGGTTCAGGAGTTGTTGGAAGAGTTCGCTGACATAGTAGTGGACAAAGTACCTCGTTCGTTTCCACTGATCAGAAGTGTGAGTCATCATATTGATCTCATACTTGGAGCTATTTTACCAAACAGAGTGTACAGATTGACACCGCATGATTTAATGGACAAAGGGTTGATTAGAGAAAGCTTGAGTCCATGTGATGTTCCGAAAGTGCTTAGTCCAGAGAAAGATGGAGGCTGGAGGATGTGTACTGACTCAAGAGCAATCAACAAGATAACCATCAAGTATAGATTCCCATTACCAAGAATAAATGATTTGATGGATTGCTTGAGTGGAGATTTTTTTTTTTCGAAGATTGATTTTAAAAGTCGATATCATCAGATTCGTATGAGAGAAGGTGATGAATGGAATACATCATTCAAGATGAATGAAGGGTTGTATGAATGGATTGTTATGGTTTCTATCTTAACGAACGCACCAAGTACCTTCATGAGGTTAATGAATGAAGTTCTGAAGGATTTCATCGAAAAAATTGTCATTGTACATCTGGATGACACACTGATTTTCAGCAAAACAGAGGCAAAGCATCTGAAACATTTGGCTACAGTAATGCAGAGGCTACAACAAGAGAAGTTGCTGATAAACATGAAGAAATCCTCATTCATGAAGACAGAGCTCATTTATTTGGGGTTTGTTATTTATGAACATAAATTGAGGATGGATCCATATAAGGTGGAGGTAATTAAGAATTGGCCATCACCAAAGAGTATATTTGAGGTGAGAAGTTTTCATGGATTGGCTAGTTTCTACTGGAAGTTCATTAGGAATTTCAGTGGAATTAGTGCACCGATGATGGACACGGTGAAGAAGAGACACAAGTCTTTTCACTGGACATAAGAGGCTGAGAAAAGTTTTAATTTGCTAAAAAGGAAAATCATGGAACAACCAATTTTGGTGTTGCTGGATATTAAAAACACATTTCAAGTAAAATGTTATGCAAGTGGATTTCCAATAGGGGAAATCTTGAGCCAAGAAGACAGGCCGATAACATACTTCAGTGAGAAGTTGAATGAAGCGAAAGTGAAATACTCCATGTATGACAAGGATTTCTATGCTATTATTCAGGCATTTAATAAATGGAGACATTACTTAATCCCGAAGGAGTTTGTCTTATATAGTGACAATCATGCTTTGCAATTTGTGACTCAACAAGAGAAGTTGAATCAAAGACATGTTAAATGGGTTGAATACATGCAGAACTTTACTTTTGTAATTAATCGTATTTCTAGAATTGCTAACAAAGTTGTTGATGCTTTGAGCAGGAAATGTTTGTTGTTGCAGGAGTTCAGAGTCAAAACACTGGGTTTTGATGATCTCAGGGACATGTACAGAGATGATCTAGATTTTAAGGAGGCGTATGAAGCAACTGAGAATCCAATTATTAGGGACATGAGTCAATGGACAGATTACATGATCCAGGATGGATTTCCATTCAGGGGTAATCAACTTTGTATTCCAAAATGCTCCATGAGGGAGAATTTGTTGAAGGAGAAACACAGTGGAGGATTGGCCGGAAATTTCAGTTATGACAAGATGTTCTCAAAGTTAAATGAGTCATATTTTTGTCCAGGAATGAGAGCAGATGTCAAACGATTCATGGATAGATGCAAAATTTGTCACCATTCAAAAGGGAAGAGGCCAAATGAAAGCTTTTATCACCCGTTACCCATACCTAAGAGGCTGTGGGATGCAGTCAGCATGGATTTCATATAGGGGTTGCCGAGAAGACACAGAGGGTTTGATTCAATCTTTGTCGTAGTGGATATATTTTCTAAGATGGCACATTTTATACCGTGTTAGAAAACCAGTGACACAACTCACATTGCAAATCTGTTTTTCAAAGAAGTCATTTGACTTCATGACTTACCAAGGAGCATAGTTTCGGATCGAGACAACAAGTTTGTGGGACACTTCTAGAGAACGTTATGGAAAAAGATAGGAACCAAATTATCATTCCATTCATCTTATCATCCTCAGATAGATGGACAGACAGAAGTTGTCAACAAAAGTTTGGGAGACTTGCTGAGGAGTTTGGTGATAGAACACCACAGTCAGTGGGACAATATTCTGCCACAAACGGAATTTGCATATAATGACTCACTAAACAGAAGCACAGGGTAGAGTCCATTCCAAAATGTTTATGGGACACAACCAAGAGGCGTATCTGAATTGAGAGATTCAGAACAAAATGAAACTAGAAGTGCTAGTGCAGACGATTTTGCCGTAGCAATGAAGGAACTTCACAGCCAGGTGAATGAGCGGTTGCAAAACTCGAGCCAGGAGTATAAGCGCAGAGCAGATCAAGACAGGAGACAACTTCAATTTGATGTTGGTGATTTTATTCTGGCACGTCTGAGAAAGGAAAGGTTCCCAAAGGGGACATATAACAAACTGAAGATGAAGAAGATTGGACCATGTAAGGTCTTGAAGAAATTTCGGGCAAATGCTTATGACATTGAATTACCCGATGGGATCAGAATTTATCTGATATTCAATATCTCAGATTTGTACCCATACAAGGCTGGAGCAGACAGTGAACAACCAGAGGTTCAGTGGACAAAATAGATGCTAGTTGCAGAGAAACCACAAATCGAAAGCATACTGGACAAAAGAGTTAGTAAGGGGACCAAAAGAAGGGAATATTTTGAATACATGGCCAAGTGGAAGGGACATCCAGTTGAAGATGCCAGCTAGGAGAATGAAGCAAGGATCCAAAAGCATGGATAGACTATGTGAGAGCTCATGGACAGAAGCCCATGAAAATTTTCAAGCGAGGGAGTATGATGCAGGAGCATCACAACAACAAGCGAGCGTGGGACAAAATGCCAATGCATTTTGGCACATGATGAATTGTTTGAAATGTTTTGAAGTTTGATACACCAAACTTAAATGTAATAGTTAAGAAAGAGCATACTTGCAGATTATAATCAGACCTTGAGCGTCATGCTCTTGTCTAAAGGACTAAGAAGCATTTATGCTAGTAAATGTAAGTAGGTAGCTTTGAATTCTTAGATTAGACAGTTTTAGGAGCCGTAGGGAAAACGGATATAGACACCCTCACTTGTATCATTGTAACATTAGCAGCATAATCAATCAAGAGAGCATAGAGAAGAAGAAGAAGAAAAATGTGTAGAAGAACACATGTACAGAAGTTCTGAGATTAATATATGAAGCTTGATTCAGACTCATGGTGTTCAAATACTTTTTGTGTAAGCATGATTGAATGTTATGCTCATGATGGTTTTACTCTTTCTTTTATACATTTTCTTTGATGTGTGAATATATGATTTCATGTTGAATGTCTGAAATCTAAAGAGAGGGAGTGTAAAGAATGAGTTTCAATTGTTTCTCTGTCTGAGCAAGAGTTTTCTTGCAAGGGGTGCAGTGAAATTGTCCGCAAGGTGTGTGTTGACAGAAGTCAGAGTTCGTCTCTGCAAGCTCAAGAGGGATAACATTGTTCTCATTCTCACAGAAGTGAAAGTTAAGCACATGAGCCAAACAAGGAGTGCACAAGCCGAGTGAAGTCTCAGAGTTACAACCTGAGCGAAATTGTTGAAGGACTGTTGTCACAGGGAGTGCATAGAGTCGAAGAATTCAATACTTGGAAGTATTGAAGAGTTTCCACAAGGAGTGTGTGCAGGAGTCTTCTTGAAGACTCAAGTTTTAGAGAATCCTCAGAAGGGATAGAGTCTTTGAAGTTGTCGAAGAGAATTTCAAGAGGGCTAGTACCTTGAAGTGTTGTAAGAAGGCGTAGCGACGTTATTTTGTAGGTGGATAAGTTTCATGCAAGAACACTTTGCTCATTTCCCAGGAATCGTCAAGGAGGAATTTGATGGTCGAAATTCCCCATGGAGAATTCGCAAAATTATGAGAGCCATCAGATCATGAAAGGAGCAGGGGAGTTACGGTAACCCTATTTTCAAGCTTTAAGTTCAAGGAAAATCGAGCCGTAGGATCTGATGCAACAAGGGTCGTGTGATCACTCACGTAATCTCATTTCATGGATTCGTGAGTTGAAGGTTTAAAAACTTTGCATCAAGATTCGCGAGGTTGCAAGGTGTGAAGTCCCGAAGTAGAGAAACAATCTTAGTTGTTCATTGGAAGGAGGACACGTGTCGTGAGATCACCCATATCAGGGATTCGAACATTGGGAGTCAGAGAAGGAAGTCCTTCGAATTTGCGAGTAACGAAGTCGCGAGAATATTGGGACCATCCATATGAGGAGGTCAAGTGGCAGAGATCAAAGGATCTCACGAACTTGGAGGTTCGTAAGGTGAGATCCCAGGAGATGGGTTCTCCAAGTTGCAAGTGGCGAAGTCACGAGGAGAAAAGATAGTCGTTGGATCCAGGTCATGGGAGGACCGTTGGATTAGAACCTCATCGCGTGTATTGTGCATTCGGAGGTTTGGAGGTTGAGAAGACCTCATCTCGACATCAGAAGTTTTGAAGTGCCGAGAGTCGAGGCACGAGTGTGGGCACGTGGCAGAACCTCAATGTGGAGCCCGCATGATTGACACGTGGACACGCGTCGCTTGGAGAAGGGAGGCAATGCTCCGTTGACTTCTCACGTCTCAGGGATTCGTGAGATAAGGGAACAAAAGTTAAACCCTTCGACTTACAAAGTCACGAGTAGCAAGAATGCGAGGAGAAAACTCAACATCGCTTCTCGGGGTTTCGTGAAAGGAAGGTGCCAAGGTTGGACGCCACAACTTGCGAAGTGGCAAATAGAGAGAGGAGATAGTGTTAATCTTAGCTGGTGGTCACGTGTGGAGGGCATTGACATAGTGGAGCTATACCCTTTCGTGATCTCGAGTATTGCAGGATTGAGAAGGAAGAGTTGGGAGTCACAACTCACGAACTCGTGAGTGGTGAGTTGTGACAAGTGCCTTTGGAATTGGACCTTGGTCATAGCGTTGTGGTTGCACGAAAAGGTGGAGCTCACACCTAGTGCTATTTGCACAGGGGAGATTCCAAAAAGGACCTGTGGAACAATTGAATTGAGATTCCAACAAGGAATCGAAAGAGCCGATTCGGCTTAAAGGAGATAAAGAACGATCCTGTGAGAGGACTTCGGCCCAAGGGCCGATAGGTCTGCGTCAAATAACCAGGACCATATATCCATTATAAAACGTTAATTATGTATTACACAGTGTGCCAATAGGAAATGAACTGATTGGTCTCTTACAGTAAAAGAAACCTCAAATTTTTTTGTGACAGAGTTAAGGGTACAACCCTTAGGGCTTTTCCGTTAAATAAAAAAAATAACAAGTACAAAACTAATTGTGCACCATAAAAGGCTGGGATCTCTACCCACGATGACTATATCCTAATCAAAGGACTCAATGGAGGCTGTAAGTAGTTGAAGTGCTAAATTAGAACCCGATTACCCTTTTCTTTACATGGAACGACTCCGAGTTGAAGACTTGTGAGCAAGCTACCCCTGTGAGGAAGCACAAAAGTAAGAAAAATGAGAAACCATTGGAACTATGAAACATACTAGCTTAACTAATATCTAAGAAAACCATTATGCTACGAAAAACTTGATTATGCATCATTACTTAAATTACGGTTTGAGTCAGACGAATCACTGCATGGTCGAGGAGGATGCCCATAGAATGGAAGGGAAGGTGGGTCAAGGTCAAACTGATGGGTACCTCACAAAACATCAGGAGGTCCTATAATTATATTGATGCAAACAATTTGTTAACAATCAAAATAAAATCTTATAAGGAACTGCAAATTTTAAAATGATTTTAAAACCATACGGAGATCCTACTCTACCAAAATAGTATAAAATGACTGAACTGTGAAAACATGATACTTCACCCTTGCCCTATAATAATCGTTATGGTTAGATGACTGAAAATAATAAACTAAATGAGAGTCAATAAAATTCTAGGTAGTGGGAAGCCAAGTATCATGGAACTCTCATAGGATAAACATAATCTTTGAATAGTAAAGAACACCTAAATTATCTTGCAGTAAATATTTCAGGAGGGAGCCCAGTATGCCATGACTCCTTAAGGGAGGGTCGGGGAACTATAAAGACTTAGTACCTTGAAAATACGATTTTCTCATACCAAAAATTCAGTAACAACCGATAGAAAATGAATGACCATACAAGGGAGAGTCGAACCCCAAGCTCGGTGAAGAACCCTCGTATGACTTTATTTTATTTAAGCACATAGTTACAGTTTTGGTTAGGGTTTTAATACACACAGAACCTCCTAAATATTAAACCACTCAGGATTTAAAGGGGAGTCTTCATTACCTTCCTGGTGGAAGATGAAAGAAAATAAATTATGAAATGATAGTGTCAGCCTCAATCGAATCCTAACTTCAAGAAACTTACAAACAAGTTTAAACATTTACAAAGGTTTTAAATAGTCAAGAAGATATAGGTAAAATCTTTATATACTTCTAGACAAGGAAACTTCACAGGTTAATGAAAGTAACGAGCATGGGATACGCTTACCTTTCAAAGTATACAACCAGGTTCTCTCAAGGCACTCCAACATCGACGAGAGTCTAGTATTCCATGGTTTACTGTTCGTTTGGTCCGAGAGTAACACAGGTCGCATGACCAAACCCTGTGTTCACACAATACTGGAGTGCGACAAAGAAACAATATTGGAAAAAGGTAAAAACATTTCCTGACGGTCCGAGTAACAGGTGAGTAAAGGATATGGGCCGAGGCCATATGACCGACCTAAGGTGGTGAAAGTATAGTGGGCACAGAGGCCGAGCATTAACCCTGGGAGTACACCACTAGACCTCTAATTAATATCGCAGGATGGGTCTTTAAGTCTTTCTAGTGTACTCCTGCCACTTTACTTAAATGCTTAGTTATGGAGGGAATTAAGTGCAGAAAAGTTAGGTTTAGACCATGCCCTTTGGTTGTTTTGGTTATGATTGGACACTTAACCTTAGCCCCGTAACTACCTGAACATTGTTAGCTAGTTTGTGTTACATCGAATCGTAACCATGTCCCTTGTGCTAAACGCTTAATTCCTAGTGATAATGCTAGCTTAAAAAAAGTGATATCTATGTATGACTAGATTATTATGGGTTATGTGTTATACAATGGAAATTCGCACAATTTGGGAAGGATTCTATAGGTTACAAATTCAATGTTATAGGTTCACGTGCAAGCTTAAAAAAAATGAAATATTAAAATGGGAAAGTTAGCATTCAAGTCCTAAATATACATTACTACATATATGGATATATGTTTATGTATTTAATATCTATGGGTACAATATATGTGTTGAAGAAAGGTACCATAAATTCTTAGAGAGATCCTTTTATAAAGTTCTAAGTTAGTCTGGTGTAGGATTGTTCTCTTGTAATGGCATAATTTAAATCTGTAATCATAATGAACATTACTACTCCTTCGTTATGAAGTTTTGTAAGTGAAAAAGGGAGATTAGTACCCCTTAGGTTTTTTTTTTTTATGGCAAATTAGAGGTACATTACATATGGTATCAAAGAAAAGGTTACAAAAATTGGACCTTGTACAAGGCCATCCAATTTACTTAGCATAAAATTATGTTTATGTAAAACTAATATACCTTTATTGTTGCAAACTGTAGGGTTCGGCTCCACAAAGCCTTATAAAACCCAAAATAATTTATTTTAAGGAATGCAAACCTAACATGTATTTTACTTCATAATCGACATATAACCAAAACCAACATATATAAAATTTATTGAGCTGAACATAATAGCTTACAGACAACCTTATAACACTTCATATTCCTTAAATGCATAAAACAAATATGTAAATTAAAATACCTTGGTCTAATGCTAAACTTTCGCTTGTCTTGTTGACCTTCCTGCTGCTTCCGCTTGTCTTGTTGACCTTCCTGCTACTGCCTTGCCCAGCTTGATGCACTGATCAACTCTTCCCAAACCGTGGTTCCTCCCTACCAGCTAGGAGCAGCCTGTCTAGCTTCCTAGCTCCAGGATACCATATGGATATCCTGTCCCCCATGCCCAAAACCCCCAGCAAAATGGTGCCCCCTGTATTGATCCTTCCCGACTACAGAACTCAAACTCTCAACCAGCAAATCCAAGAGAACCCTGAAAAATAATCCCCTCTTCCATAAGCCTCCTCCCCTCATATCCCCCCGTTCCGTAAGCCTCCTCCCTTTCCTTATCCATACATTCATTGTCTTATCCGATTATTAATTCTCCTTATCTGATTATTAATGTTTTATCTGATTATTAATGCTCCTTATCCCCTCCGTATACGTAATCCTTTAATTTAAACAATTAAATTTAATACCCATGTCATTGAATGTAATAGTTAATTAATTAATTAATCAAAATTATAACAATTAATTAATTAATTAATATTTAATTAATATCATTATACCAATCTTTGTTTAGTTAATAACATGTTAGAAAATTTAATTACCTAATAATTTTTTACTTAATAATCCCCAAACATATATTCAACTAGGGTTGTTACATACACCCACCCTTCAGGAAACTTCATCTCGAAGTTAAGGTATCTTATGGTACAAAGGAAAAGAAACTTGGTTCACACATTCATAACAATTAACCGACATTATCAGTAAGTAAGTCAAGAAAACTCATACATACTAGTGTATATGTACAAGAAATGCATGTGTAGCTAGTACATACAAGTCTTGTGCATGTACTAATAATCAAAACTACCATCCTTTAGTAATTTATGTATGCATCCAATCCAGTCAGCAAGACTAGTCTTTTATAAAAGACAACAAACCAATCAATTGTTTGAGAAATGCTTTAATTACTATTATCCAATTCAACAATTTTTATTTAGACAACTGTGGTTTAGTTACGTAATTATGAATATTCATATATACACATTGTCAGGCTGCTAAATTGAATCTTTTAAGTGACCTGAAACACTAAATTGTCAAACCAGGGTTGGTAAACTTTGAGCTGATACACACTATGTGTAGGCAAGCGTCTAGTCTCTATCTGAATGTTATCCTAAGAAGAAAACACACACCTATTCTGAGAACTTGAATTTTAATAACTATCTTGAAACTGAGCATTTCCTATTTACATCATCAACAGAAAAAAGAGTCTTGTGCTCAAATGCTGGTACTGCTATTTCTATTCAAAAGTGTGGTTCCACAAGATTATTTTACCTCTATGCCCAATCATATACCATCATCACTTCTATTCCATCTATGACACAAAGAGTATTTTCGAAAATTCATTCAATCTGGTCATCAAAATGAATCTAAAGCTAGCTACAGGAAAACATAGTACTTTCCTAACTACTGGTACCAGGAGCTCCTTTTGTTCTAACTGTAATCTAACTATTCTA
>SNQJ01S0074509.1:46325-83648 GCA_010110895.2 Picea sitchensis
AAAACAAATCTGAAATGGAGTAGACATCATCTTCAATTATTGGAATACAAATTTGTGCAGATACTTCTGTAGAAGGCTCTTCAAACTGAGATGATTTATCTTCCAGTGGCTTTTCTACATTCTCTATCTTGTCAACATTTTCCATGCATTCTTCCTTATTCCCAAATAAAACCTCCAATCTGCTCCATAATTCATTTGGAGTGAATTCTTGTGATTCATCATATACTTGATGGAGAATTTCAGGAGAAATAAAGTATAGGATACATCCTATGGCCATATCTTGTCTATTGAGAAAATCATTTTTCTCATCGGCAGAATCAGGCTCTACTTCCATTGCCATAGTTATTTGGTACAAGCCTCTGCATCTGAGCATAAGCAGAATTTTTTGCTTCCATTCCAAATAGTTATGAGGCGTGAGAAGTATTTCTGACGAATAATCCATCTTTTTGTTGTCTTCAATCTTTTGTATCTGCAAAAAAATTTGGGTGTAGCTTTTGCTTAGCAGTCCGTCGGCTCTGATACCATGTAAATGTGTTGAACCTGCACAGAATAGATGTAGCTAGAAAATACTACACACATTTGCAGAAAGAAATTGAGAAAGAAGAAGCAAGAGAGAAATAATGGAAGAATTCTCATTGGCTAAGAGTCGAAGCATGCAGAAGTCATCCGGAAACTTTCTCAGGGTTACTTTATTTTTATAAAGTGACTTTTTTCTCAAAAGTACATTAATTAATTATTAATTAATTTTGACTTTGCTAAAGTTCATAAAGTAAAATTTAAGTGAACTTTAGATTATATCGTGATCGTAGATCTAAGTCGATCTCGTCCGTAGATTGAAGTGATGATTACGAGGTCGGAGATGTGGAGAATATAGAAACTAGAAAAAGTGAAATCAACTCATTATTGTGACAGGTGAAAGAAAGAGATGAAGAGGAGAGGAAAACTTGCATGCAGCAACTTGGGTGCATTTCCCAAGGAGGGCGCACTTCCCTAGGCAACCCATCCGTACACTAGAATCAACAAGCAGCATTGGCAAATTTCCCAAGGGTGCACGTGTGGCTAGGCTACACGACTTCCAAGGCAAATCCATATAGTAGAACAACATAGAGATTGGGCACGGATTCCAAGGTGGATCCATACAGCAGGGATTCGTACAATAGGGATCCATACAGCAGAACATTGTGCAAGTTGGGCGCAAATCCCAAGCCTGGCTGGCTGCACGAAAATCTAGGTATATTTCTAGTTTGTTTGTGCACGATTTTCAAGGTAGTTTATTGTGGCACAATTCTCAAGATCTGTGAGCTAAGTACAAGCTAATTAATTACTGTAATAATTTCTGAATTCTTCTCTGTGGGCCATCTCAATAAAAATCTCTTATTTGTCGGTTTTCCCTTCATGATTTTTCCAGAGGTAACTTACCCAAAAATTACTGTGTTGAATGATGTCATTAGTTTGCTTAAGTTTCCATTGTGCATGCATATTATTAAGCTCAGTGTATTTCTGTTCTTAAAAATCAGATTTGGAATTTCTTGTTTTTCGTGCATGCATTGTTTTATGTGGATGTGTGAGGGTACTAACATCATTAAACACATTTCCCCCTAGGTTATGTCTAACAAATGTTACATCATAAAGTTAAATCACCTACAAAAATCCCACAAGACAACATGAATCACCCCACCATAGCAACATCATAAGAGAAGGGGACATAAAGAAATGCTAACCCATCCAATCATCAAGTATGTTCCCCATCACACATCCAACACATGAGGACTATGTAGAACACCCCCTCCTAGTGACACCAACATCATACATCAACCAACCAAGTCACTAGGAAATAACAACAACAATGTCGTGAAGCATCTACCCCCTACCACCATCATCATCTAGCCCCTTGGGGGGCTAGAACCATCATCCGTTTCCAAGATAAGCATATATACCAAACCACCATAATGAGATAGTATGCTCCACATCCATTAAAAGTGCAACCAAGGGGTGATAAAAAAGGCATGTACATGTGGGAAGAACACCAAGCAACAAGCATAATCATCCAACCAAGGAGAAGTGAGACTCCCCCAACCAAATACCTCCATCAAATGATATGATGCCATGAAGATAAGGAGCTCCACGAAGATGAATCCCCCCAAGTTGGTCCAATAGCTTCAAGGAACTAGCAGCAAATTTCCATCAATGTGATGAAAATTAGAAAGTGGAACCTCATACAATATGAGGTGTAATAGGTCCAACACCTCAAACCTTCAAAAACAAGAGCATATTCATTAACAAGAATTTCAGCATAAGTTTCATCATCAGGGACCTCAATACATCATGGTAGAATTTTAGAATGAATTTGTGAAGGACCTTTGGTGGCACCATTGCTTACATCATATTGGCTTCAACTGGAAATCCTCGCAATGTTTAGAGTGGTATTGTGGTCGGATGAATATTGGTGGCTACCCACCCTATTCTAAGCGGCTCAAAAGCAGGTTGTGGCAATTCACTATTTTTTAGCGGTTTTCGAGGTCCCAATTTTCCGAGGCCTAAGCGGCGTTTTTTGGGATTGAGCACCTCAATGATACTTGAAGATTAAGAATGAACCCCAAAATGAAGCTCATTGTTGATACCTTTCCAATAAGGCTATAAAATGCGCCCAAATGGAGATCATATGCCAGAGTTACACCACTGGGAAGTTGATACACCAAAACTACCCAAAAGCGGGGTCCACAAGACTATTGGTTTTCATCTTAGTGGTTAGAGGTTTTGGATTTTATTTATGTTAAAAAGGTACTTCGAGCCTCATTGTAATCATCTTCTTGCGAATGGCGTGGCGAATCATCTCTTCTCATAGATAGGGTGCCACCATTCTAGCAAGTCTTTCACTCTAATGTTCCTACGGTTGTACATTTCACTCATTAATAGGAAATTGTGTATTACGTATCTCTATGTTTATGGTTATATCTACGATATATCTTTGTTATAATATTGGATATTTGATATAATCTCTATACATTTCTTTATTATATCTCCACTCTCATTTGTAGAAAATAATCACGGATCGGTGTGGTATCGAGGAGAGTAGGTTGCTCTTGATTGTTTTTCGGTGCATGTCCCCAACGAGATGAAGTATAGAAGTTGGGTCTCCATTTTGTCTCTTGAGGACAATTGCTCTAGCACACCCAAGAAACACTCAATAGAAGAAGAAAATAAAAGCGCCAGACGGAAAGGTCCATAGCGATAGAGAGCGAAATGATGGAGAATTTTGCACATCCTTCAGCATACGCCAATACTTGACAACATTCTTCAAGAGGCCACTTTGGAAGCACTTCTCCTTTCAAGGTACAAGTTAATTTTGATATTCAGTATTTGAAAGTGGGATAGATGTGGATGCCTAGAAAAATGGTTAAATTTGCTAAAGGTTATTTCTGATACAATTTTTCAGCAGGAAAAGTCGCCTTAAGCACTCCTTGTGGAAACTTCTTGGGATCAAGTTCCGCGAGGAGGAGTCTAGAATATATAGGTCCAAGCCCACTTGGGGATTTTTTTTGTGGATGTAGGTCAAGGAACAATATTACTCTGTTGAGAACTCACGACGACCGTTACATGAGATGGACCATGCTGCTGACGAGAGGGGCCAAATAGTGTCGAAGCTCACAAATACTTTCCACGCTAGCATGGTAGGTATCAAAGACTCCAAAGGCATCGCGGATTTACGAAATCTTGCTTGAGGGCTCTGCATAGGTATCAAACCCGAAATGGATTTTACGAATATCTCATCGCGGGAGTTGCCTATCAATATCTTTATCAAAATCAAGCAGAGGTAGACACCCGAGAACAAATGAGGATTGAGATGCAAATGCGGCAGCAACCAAAGTATGGTAAAACTACGACCCTAACAACCCATTCTCTGGAAAACTAGTCAAGCCCACGGAAGAAGGGTAACAAAGGCGAAGAAGACACTAGAAAGTGGTGTGATTTCCACAAAGCCCATGGCACAACACCTAATGAAGGTTGCTCAAAACAATCATTGGTTGTCGAGATCAAAAGAGTTGAACCGATTCGAGTCAGATTCAAAAAATAATGGGAAGAAGACACATATCAGCGAAGACCCCCTTTGCCCTTGTCCACGACCACAGCAATTCAACCAGAACTGGCGAGATCACGAAGGGGAGCACCTTTCATTCCACGGATGTCAAGGTGAAAGGACGGTACATTTTATTGATGATAGAGGCGGGAAGAACCTGCGTCTCGGTAGAGTCATCAAAGCGGTTAAGGATTAATAGACAACACCATACGTACAACCATACAACATCGGGTGGCTTTGTCGGGGGCCGAGATCTACTGTGTCGGCCCGGCAATATCAATTCATACGGTATCCGACCCTTCAAGGATGAGGTATTGTAACGATGTTGCCATTTGAATGTCGCATTGATGTTCTTTTGGGCCCGATATATATGTGAAATGTATATATTTATGGTCGATACGAGTGTCTTGTCACTGGGGGTCATCTCCTACGGATACGGTAGTTCGATCTTACCAAACAATGCCGCCAAAGGTAATCTCATCGCGCAAAATTCCTTTTCTTCACGAATTTGTTTCAAAGGTGGAGGCAAGGACCACGGCTTTAACCTTCGCGACCTTGAAAACAATACCTTTCTTTCAACGAGAGTAGAATGCGAGAAGCGAAAAGAAGATATTGTTTCTTCACCTACAATGGTACCTACACCTTTGCCCGGTCGAAGCGAAGATACGAGGTTGGTTGAGCGGATTCAGCCCGCCGACAGCGAGGTTATTAACGGTCTTTCAACAAGCTAAGCAGTGCAAGTTGCAACTTCTCCAACAAAGCAAACAACTCACCAAGATTCAGTTTCAAAAAACGCTTTCCTCTCCCAGAATGACACAATGGATTCCATTTATTACTAAGGGGGGAAGATTGATCCCGGTGGATATCGTTATTACCCACCTACAACTACCTCAAAATGGTTTGTTGGCAATTTACTATTTTTAGCATTTTTTGAATCCTGAACTTCAGGAATCATTTTGAGGAGCCTAAGCGACATTTTTCACGGTCGGACATCTGATGATAATCGAGAGAATATGATGAGCCCCAAAATGAAGCTCCTAGTCAATACCTTTCCCGTGAGGCTATTGTGCGCCCCAAACGGAGATAGTGTGCCAAAGTTACCAGTTGATACACCTAATAACTTTGCAAAGCGGGGTCCCACAAAGCTGTGAGTTTTCATCGTTAGGGTTTTGGATTTTCATTATGTTAAAAAGGCCTTTTTAGCGAGCCTCACATTGTAATCATCTTCTACATAAATGAGCATGGCGGTCACATCTCTTCTCGGATATGAAACATACCATTCTAGCGAGTCTTTCACTTTCTGTATTTCTGGAGTTTTGTACATTTAGTTCATTAATAGAAATTGTGTATTATTGTATCTCGTGTTTATGGTTTATATCTACGATATATCTATGTTATATTAATGGATATCGATAGATCTTTGTACATTTCTTTATTATATCTCACTCTCATTTTGTGCAAAGATAATCCGGATCATATTGAGTGGTGGGTAACCATTTGGCTCCCTTGAGCCTTATAATAGTCAAGTTAGGGCTCACAGGCCGAATCAAAGCAGTCAAATTCTATTGTAATGTCGATTAGATGGCCAATAAATATGGCCAGGGCACTCAATCTTTTAGGATTGCATATGCAATGTCTCCAAAGGCTATCCTTGGTAGAGCTTCCTTCAGGTTTCTATTGTTTTCTTTAATATATAGAATGTTCTTTTTGCCGACTAACAAAGAATACTTTTTTTGTCGACTAACAAAAGCATTTCCCAAACATTATCTCTAACCTAGTGCGGCATAACCTTGAACCTGAGGCAGTAGCAAAGAGGTTTGTCAAAAGGAAAGATACAACCTAATGTTATGCAGAAGGTATTAAACCCTCATCCAGTACATGCACATTTTCTATAGTTTCCTATGAGGTTATATTGGTACCATCAACATATTGATCATGTAAAAGCTAGCTTGTGTTATCTGTCAAGGAAATTCCTTTGAGATTTTAGTGTTTTCAGTTTTACTCCAATAGACATGCCAAACCATATGCTATTATAGCACACAGTTAAGAATTGAGAGAAGAAGTTTTTCCAAAAAGATAGGTAGCATGAGTTCACCAATAATCACCAACTTGAAGCCTTTGAGAAAAGAGCTTCGATAGATCTCCATGATCTATATCCAAACCTCAGTCTATGAAACGTATCATCAATGAAGACCCAATCGAATTGATAATATGCCTTATTAAAATCAATTTTGAACAATGTCGGTTGATTAGTTTCCCATGCCCGCTGCATTCATTTCCATGCTGCAAAAATATTATCTAGAATATATTCCCTTTGATGAATCTTGATTGCCCCGATGTAATGGTTTGTTGCAAAAATGCCTGACATGAAGAGACAAACCTTTTGCCAAAACTTATAAAGCATATTATATTATTAAGTAAAGTTATCAGTCACGACCCTCCCACAGTAGTGGGACCACCACCCTGCTTAAGGATCAATTTGATACACCTCCTTTATTCTTAACCCCAAGAGATAAAGTCCCGAGTGCTTCACTCATTATAGAAGTCGACATGGAGACCATCTTCCTCAACAGATTTTTCATTCTGAAGTGGCATTGAAGTTGTTTTTAGCTCAAAAAGTGTTATAAGAGCATCATACAAACAGGCATCCCCAAACAGCCACTTTGCACAGGACCTGTGCCCAACATTTGTCAATTTACATTGTAAAGCAGTTGATTGACAACTTGGCCAACTGACAATATTGGCGAAAAAGATGTACAAGGGCATCTCTAATGACCCCAACCTCTGAGACCTCAATGCCACCTTGAACTCTGACCTCTCAAATACAAGGGGATTAAGAAGTTTGAAGTTTGAAGAAAGTACTAATTTGAACAACTGTCCCAATTGTTTTGTTTTAATTACCAATGGTTTAATGACATGAAGCAAAGGGATGGGTAGGACTCTTTCTGTAAGCTGATAACTCTGCATTGTCTACATTAAAAACAAGAATAAAAATATCTCAGAGCAAGTTTACAGAAAGGAAAGCAATAAAAAACTTATGGGCTATTTCTAGCTATCTGCCTAATTTTCTAACATTTTCTCAAGAATCAAATTCGCCGATCACCAAATAAATATTTATATGCAAAGTTACTTTTAACACCATTGGCCAGCAAGCTATTCCTTTCTATTAGTATAAATTAAAAATATTTTACCCTGTGGGGAGGGGTTAGGCTATTTTGCTGTAATGTTGGTTTGTATACTCTTTCAAAAGATGGCAATTGCATCCTTCCATTAATAGAAAAGCAATTGGTTCATGAGAAAAAAAATACTTTGCTTACCACATTGGATGCAGTGCCTCCTGGACAACAGGATAGGAGAATCAGTCCAACAGAGAGCTCTGGTGGAAGCCCAAGTGCTCTGCTCAAGATAGTCCCAGAAGCAGGCATTATTGAATACTGGGCAAGACAACCAAATAGCACCTGCAACATACCCAACAAAACTCCAGCTTCAGAAAACACAAATCTCGATACCACCAGATCAAATCCCTGAACCTGTCGTCGCTACACAGATCAGGGATTTGATCTGGTGCTAGTATTTATTTATCGCTTGACACCGCCACTAATGCGTTTAGAACAGTGCCCATTAAAAACCATTAGCTGTAACAATGTTTACTGGGCACCACTAGAAACGATTATCAGTACAACCCTATCCAGTAGCTAAGTAGATGATATTAGGCACCCATGCACAAGAAATCTCAAAAGCACCTAAAATCTGAAAGCACACTATGTTGAGAACCCATGCAATTCAAACCAAACAGTTTGTTTTTAATAGAGAAGTCCTTACTGCAAAAGGCCTCTTCAGAAGCACATTCATTAAATCTCGAAGCTCTAGTGTCAAACCCATAGCCAGCATGATGGCTCCCAAGGATAAACTATAGGAAGCAGGCCCCCTGTTCACAAACCATGCAAAGACTGATGGCTTTATACAGGCTATAAGCCCCCCCCCTACTATATATAATGGGTACAGGCTAGTTGCGGTGCTCAAAATCTCTTTCAACTCCCATCCTGGACTGCCCTCCTCCGGGCCTTCTGATGATGTAGCCCTGGCCCTAAAAGAAGAGCTTGTGAGGTATACCCATATCATCTTCCTACCTTTAAAATCATCTGAAGTCAAGACTTCCTTAGCAGAAGAAATCCCAAATTTGGAAACACGTGAAGACCTCGAACAGTCCATTAGACTACGTGAATTTGCTATAACACGTTGCAGATGACCATTTTGGGCCTCTTTGCATTCATGGAATGAATTACAGACAACCCACCTCGTGGAATCATACCAGACGAAGGAAAATAAAAACGTGCATGAACCACCATTGTTGTCCTGGTGGCAGGAGGGCTGGATTCCTTCATAATAAATGCATTCATTTATTCGTTTCAAAAATATGTATTCACATCCAAAGCTCCTTTATTAGAGTACGAAAACAATTCGGTGACTTTTTTGGCTCCAGAACGCTTGTGCCTGTCATCTATGAACACACCTGTCAGACTGTGCTTATTCGTTCTAGTAATATTCCAATGATAATACGCCATGTGAACCAGTGGAGGATAAATTGGAACCACAAACACCCACTTCAGTATATAGTACTTAGCACGTAGGTAGATCGGACAAATCCTTCTTCGTAAACCAACTGCAAGGAGATACACAGTAGAGATTGTAGGCACAGACCAGATCCCATAAACAAGCAAGACAATAGAGTACGTGGTATAAAGGAAGGTCCACAAAATCGACAAATGTTCCTGGGGGATAATAGCATAGATTCGCTTAGGTTAAAAGAACTCACCCCATTAACTCCACTTGCCCACACTGACATTATGAGTTCCTCCTCTCAGTTAAGTGTTAAAAGTAATTAAAAAAAATAAGTTTAACCTTACTTACAATCACCATCAAATGAAAAAGTTATATAGGGTTAATATATCTTAGAGAGTCAAAATGTTTATTGTCCAATTAAGATCAATTTCCATCAACTCTGTTGTGAAATTGGATGTTGGAAAATACCAAAGGAATCTTGGGAAGAAGGGTGTGTATGTTCTGCAACTCAGGAAAAGATGGAAACAAGAAAAACATTTCATTTTAGAGTGTGAAGCTTTTAAGCAAACACAATAAGAAATTTTTGAACTGGGGTTATATGTAACTATTTTGACAGCTAGCTCTTGGAATGATTTATTCAGCAAAACACGAAATAAAAATAACTGGGAGCTCATCAGGGTGTATAAACCCATTTACCTCCCGCAGACTATTATTAATCTCATAAAATGCAGAAATCAATGTATAAAGAGTTCTGTTCCATAAACTATTGTTAGCCTAAGCAGACTTTAAAATTTCTTTCTTTTTATTATCAAATGGTAAGGGTATCTTTTGCAATGAGGATAAATTTCATTATCTACGAGCGTCAACAAGGCTTGCCACTTGGTGCATGTTATCATGGCATCTCGTCGGCGACTTACGCAAGGATGTCAACAAACAAATAATCTCGAACACTGATGGATTATCGAATTCTACAAAGATGTACGAACGCGCTAGGGGCACGGATACCGTCTGGATTTTGCAGGAGGTTCAGTTCCTTGTGAGTAATGGCCTTGGGATCTCCTTAGCTAGATTAATGGCGTAACGCGTTGAATCTCCTTGGTACAAGCGAGTAATGGCATTCAAAATTGAATGGAGGTGCAGCGACAGGAGATTGGCAATACGGGAGACTTGTGCAGCGTGTCTTTCTGTATTTCCGCCTTGTTGATATTTGTACTAGGCTCTGCACTTTCGACTCAGCTACGCATTTATGGCTCAGCTCTGCATTTATGGCTCTATTTTGCACATGCATAACGCTAATGCTCTGCATTTCACAATAACACTAACACTTTGTTGATACACAGCTTGGTGAAGACGCAGCTCCACCAGATAATCGTCCCCACAGCTTCGGTGGACGCCAGCCCAACATTGGGTGAACCACGTAAATTGTTGTTTTCTGTGTTCTTTGTACGCATGTATTGATTTTCTTATATTAATTTATGTTTCGCGCTGCAAATTACTACAAGTGGTATTAGAGCCGAGGAAGAGGGGCCTTGAACTAGGAAGGGGCAGCTCTGAAATCCAGTAGAAGTCTTTGAGGAAGATAGAACCGGAAGAAGGCTTCGAAATCCGGCCAGCGTTGAGCAGGAAGACATGAGCCGGAAGAAGACATCATCGGCCAGCGTTGGTAGAAACGATGATTTGTTGTTGGGAGAGAACTATCGCATGCCAATTTAGAAGGGAATACACAGGCTGGCGGTTTTCAAGTCGTACTTGAGTGTGAGGGAAGCGTTATTGTTGAAGTTAGTGTTGATAAACGGTAGGTGTTAAGTAGAGGCGGCGTCAATCGTGAACTGACCATGGCGGAGTGTATTGCTCCTTAAAAATTTTGGTATGTTTTTTGTTTGGCCGAATGTTATATGGTGCATAAAGCGAAGAATTAATTTCCTTTTCTTTTAAAATGGAAGTGAGGTGAAGTCAAAGTCCGTGGAGGATGGA
This sequence comes from Picea sitchensis, assembly GCA_010110895.2. NCBI lineage: Eukaryota > Viridiplantae > Streptophyta > Pinopsida > Pinales > Pinaceae > Picea > Picea sitchensis. The sequence goes on from SNQJ01S0074509.1 coordinate 56,941, forward strand.
GAGTTGAAGGGTGGAAATTAGATTGGAGGAATAAGGTGAATTTTTCTTGTTAAATTTTTTTAAAGGTGAATGTATGTAATTTTTTTTTTTTTTTTTTTTTTTTTTTTTTTTTTTTTTTTTTTTTTTTTTGGATATTACAAACAGTGGTGGTTGTTTCTTTTATGTTTCCTCTAATGAAAAGATGCAGAGTGATAAGTTTACGGAAATTGAAAAATTTAATGGCATAATTCGTATCTTAGTATTGTATGGTGATGATATGCTTTTAGAAAGAAAACATGCTTTGAGATCAATGGGTTAAAGGCTCAGATAGCTAGGACGTTTGATATGAAAGGTCTAGGAGCAAAAAGGCAAATTTTGAACGGAGATGAGAGACAGGAGGAATGGTAGCTTTGGTTGTCACAACAAGAGTATGCTGAGAAAATACATTTGAGGTTTGGTATGAACAATGTGAATGAAACCGGTTTCAATCCCACTTTGGCTTCCCATTTTAAGCTTTCTTCCAGTTTATTTCCTAGTACAAAAGAAAAGGAATATATAATCTATGAGATACCATATCCATACTTCAATGCAATAGGAAGTCTAATGTATACGAAGGTTAGTACAAGGCCAAACATTACACATGCAGTTGGGGTTATGACGGGTTTTGTAATCAGGTAAGAGACATTATTAGCATGTGAAATGGGTGCTTCGGTGTCTAAGGGGCACAAGTGATTATCACCTATAATAGTGGTCATCAGTTAGTCTGTGGATATGTTGAATCTGATTTTGCAGGTGATTCTGACAAGAGAAGGTCGACTTCAGTGTATGTTTTTACTCTTGTAGGTGGAGCTATTGGTTGGATGTCAAAGCTACAAAAAAAATGTTGATTTATCCACTATAGAAGAAGAAAACGTAGCTGCTTCACATGCTTGCAAAGAAGCAGTTTGATTGAAAGGTTTGTTTGGGTAGTTTGGAAGGATGCAGGACAAAGTAAGTTACTTTGTGATAGTAAAAATTCTATTCACTTGGCTAAGAATCGAACCTACCACAGTAAAATAAAACATATACTATCAAAATTTTCATTTTGTAAAGCGAGGTCATCAATGAAGGTGGAGTCTCTCTTGAAAAGTGCATACAAAAGAAGGGGTAATGTGACATCACAAAACGTCTTGTTAGAGAAACTCACAATGAACAGCAGCTTCTCTTAACTACTGAGAAAAAGGTGATGAAAACGAAGCGAGGTAAGATGTCAGGGTTAATTGTTGTCAAAGGTGGAATTGTTGGAAAGCGGTGACAACAACTCACCCGTGGATAGTATTCTAGATCCTATAAACCAGGTTTGGTTGTAACCAATGCACCTAAATTAAACTATGGATGAGATTACATTTTATAGTCAGTTTCTAATATACATTGCTATAAATTTGTATGCGCGTAGAAATTTTGTGAGTGTCAGGAGAATTGAGATCATGCAGCAATCTCCATTAGGTGAATAATAAGATAATGCTGAAACGGTGGGCGTAGCCCAACGTTTTGGTGAACCATGTAAATTGTTGTTGTTGTGTTCTTTGTTTGCATGTATTGATTTTCTTATGGTAATTTGTGTTTCCACACTTGCAAATTACTACAACTATATCCCTGCGCATGTTGAATTGGTATCTTGAGTCGAAGCTTGTTGTGTTTTCCACAATTGATGGTTTAATTTCACAGTGTTTACAGTGCACCGATACATGTATGCTCATAAAACTAGAATCTTTCGAATTTGAATGAACGTGCCTCTCAAATAGAATTTAGAAAATTCGGACAGAGAGAGTTGATATTTTAGTAGAATAAATGATTGGTTTTTAATTTTCTTTAAATTTATACTTGTGATTTTTTAAGAGGAAAGACATATTCTTAACCATTAGACTTACTTGGTGAAATATCATTATGTATAAGCACAATTTCTTTTTACTTTATTATATGTTGTCTTTCATTTAAGTAACATACTTCCAAAGAGAACACAGGTAAAAAAATCCTACAAAATCTCGACCAAGGAGCCAACTGAAGATGAAGTTCATCTGAAGATGTTCATGTAATTCAAATACCTACATCTAAGGAACATTATCCAAGCCCTTAATCCAAGCCCTATGTATAAGGATATTGAAGCTACCATAGGAACACAAGCTCCTTTCCCTAGATGGAATGAAATGTATCAAAAATTTAGAATGGAGGAATACCTAGAGGTAATTCCTCACAGCGACATTGATGACAAGGTATTCATCAATATTAGAAAGTCTCATTTGCATTTTGTTGCAACAAGGGCACAATGTCATTCTCCAACCATTGAATGGATTATTGATCATACTGAAAAATATATTATTGTGTGATCAAGTCAAAATGTGTGGCCTCTTTTTTAGTAGTTTATGGAAAAATATTATTGATCATAGGAAAAATATTATTAATGATAAAGGCAAAATGTGCGGCCTCTTTTTTAGTAGTTTATGGAAAAAAATTATAAGATACCAAAGCTTGAGGTACACATGAATAAACTCTTTGTAGAGTAATTCCATGAGAATCATGATGTTAAGAAGATTCTAGCTAGTTGGTGGGTGGAAAGAAGACAAAAGGTTTTTTCATAAAACAGATGCTACTCCATTACCAATTTATGATAACCATATGTGTATATCAAGGCTTTGATGGCGGACTATATGGAGAGTAAAATTGTGTACATTTCAAGGATGCTTGGGTATCATTAGTTTACATAGTGGTTACAATTAGTAGTTTGTTTAATTGGACTACCATTTTATCTTATCAGCTTAACAAGATGATCGAGAGAGTGCAAAAAGCAAAGGCAAAGCCTAGAGTAGTCCCAACATTTTATATGGCATCCTATCTTTTGGATGTGGTTTGTGCCACTATTGTCTTTTGAGGTCTCAATCTCAATTGACACGTTTCAAAATCCTTGATACATGTCTATTGTCGGATTATCTAGGAAAATAAATATAAGAAGCACTACTCTATTATTTGTGATCATTTACTAGACCCATTGTACAGGATTATCTTCTGCAAAGAATGCCCTAGCCTAAATAAAGAGGCTATGAGATCGATTGGGTATATTGGCAACTAGTACCTCCAGAAAGATTACAGCTACCTAAAAACAATTGGTGCAACTGCAGCACCACATTTGTTACCCAAATATGTAAATGATGGGTTGGTTTTAGGAGAAGTGGATTATCAAACAGTTTTACAGGGTTTCAACACTTCATTGTTAAAAGAAGCCAAAGAAAAGATCTTTATTCCATACAATTTTATCTTAGGTCACTACTATTTGAAGGACACAAGGCATGTTTGACAAGAGGGCAGTTCTATCCTTGAATATAGGTTCCATCATGGCTTGCTTAAAAGACATGACACTAAAGGGCTTGTAGCCAAGCACTGTGACTTAATCTCCCTATCTTGGCCATATGCACATGAGCATTGGGACTATGAGTTTCCTTATGAAATTGTCTTGAATTGGGAGGAAATACAATCTAAGTTGAAGGACCCAAGTTTAGTAACTTTTGGTGCCATGTCCTCATATGAACAATTAGATGAGCTAAATAGGACATTGGCTTAAGTGGAAAGAGATAGAAGGGCAAAAGAAGAAGCTAAAAGAAAGGTGGTCCAAGGTGAACAACTAAAGGCGGTAACAGAGGAGGAATTAAAAGAAAAAATCAAAGGAAAGAGGTAATGAAAAAGAAAGAAGAAGTTGCATGGTGGGGTTGGAAAAAACTATTGAAGTGGAGTGAAGGAAAAAATAATTGCATGAAGCTCGAGAGAAGTAATTGGCAGAAGATGAGGAAAAGAGAAAACAAGAAGAAGAAAAGAATCACCTGAAGAAGAATAAAAAATAAGGAGGAAGAGAAAAACTCATTGATGAAGGAATTAAGAAAGAAAAGTGTGAGGAAGAATAAAGGTTGCTAGTTGAGGAACAAAAGAGAAAAGAAGATCAACTACAACTAGAAAACAAAGAAAGAAAAAGAGGAGAAAAAGAGAAAGAGAGGAGAGGAGGGTGTAGCGAAGCTCAAGCTAGATTAGGTATTAGTGATACTACAAGTGATGAACAGTAACGGACAAAGCAAGCCCTAACCCAATAGAAAACATAAAAGGGTGAAAACACCTCCCACTAATGTGATAGATTTAATAGGGGATGATGAAGTTGTACCTAAAACTAGTAACAAAGTAAAAGAACCAGTTATGGAAAAAGTCCATACTCCAAGTAGTTTGGAGAATATATTATCATGGAGGGATTAGCCAATTCCAGAGCCTCTAAAAGAGGTTGCAGACCTTGAGCCCATAGCTTACAATTGGCACAAGCAAGCCATGGTCAAGAGAAGTCACAAAAGGAAACAAGTGGATGTAGACAATGTTATTATTTGCACCACCGAAGAGTCTCTACTAGATAAAAAGAAGGCTAAGCTCAATGACTTGTTGTCGGCTAGAATAGTCATCTCACATGCTACTATTGAAAAAGTTAAGGCTGGGAAGGATGAAGTTGAGAATATAAGCAAACAAATTGCTACATCGAAGAATCAAGTAGAATATTATAAAGGAGCCCAAAATGTAGTGAGTGAGTTCATCAAGGAAGTCCTTGAAGAAGATAAGGTAAATGAACATATTAGGAAGGACTATATAGCCAAGGTAGTAGAATTGTAGGAAGTGAGCATGAAGTTATCTATCCTCTATAACGAAAATTTCATATGGAAGGAAAAATAGGCTAAGTTTCAAGGTCAAATTGACTTCATCAAGCAAATTCAGAAGAGGATGGGAGTAAGGATATTGACCAAAGAAGAACTTTCAAATATAGAACAAGTAGTAAATTATTGGGGTGAGTTAGTTGACTCATCTCAAAGCCAAGTTCAAGAAGAGTGGTAAGCTTGTATCAAAATATGGGATCTTGTGGAAGATACAACTTCATGCAGCAGGTTGCTAAGCTTTGGCCCTCTCAAGGGTTTCAGGCCAATCTCCAAACTCCAAAGTATTGGAAGAATTTAAGGAGTTAGTAGATAAACATGAAGCATATGTTAGAGGCATATCCTCATTGGAGCATAAGTACCTCCAACAATTTTTTATAAGTGAAGTGAAGGTAGCAACTTGTCTTGTGTCAATTTTTCCAAAATTGGAAGAAGTATATTAAATGTTAGGTCCCGAGGAAACTTTTAACTATAAGTTTTCCCCACAAGAATATCACACATTTATATCAAAATCTTTGCTGGAGAGTAGGTTATTAGTGATAAGGAAAGTATAGCATTGAACATGCAAGAGTTGAAACACCCAGTTCACCCATGCTATAATGCCTTGCATGGCTTTTGTGACTTTTTTGCATTTTTTGCTTTATTCTAATTTTGCATGAGATTTCAACATGTAAATCAACCTCTTAGAAAGGGTCTTTGGATCTAAGGCAATTAAGGATGGAATATAAGAAAGAACTATTTCAAGTTCATTCAAAAACTTTCTTTTTGGAGTCAATGGACATTTTTGCTGAAGATTTTTTATGTAGATTGATTCTAGTTTGTGGATTAGTCAACTTTTGAATTGATGTCTCATGCATCTAGTAAGAAATTCTATTTTATCAAGCTATCTTGTGAGATTGAATAAATTACTAGTTTGTTATTTCAGTGAATAGCTTTATATGATTCATTAACTCTTTTTGTTTTCTGTAACATGTGTTTTTTCATTTAATATATGATGCATTATGGAATTATTTACATAATAAAGTATATATTCGATGGGCAATCATTGTGCCAGGTTCTCATAGATCTCATTTCCTTTTGCAGTAGAAAAGCTTATGTTCCCTGAGAGTCATCTTATACTTATATTTTCCAGTTGAATTATTCCATAGGGAAATAAAGTTACATAATCAGTTTCAATGTTTGTTCTTGAAGGTTACCTTTCAAAAATATATTTCTTCAAGTATTTTTAGATTAGATTTATTTATCACATTTGATTCATGAATAACATGTTCAACAACACAAATGCTAGCGGAAGAACACCTTTGAAAGTAACCACTCACACAATTAGATTGAAGATCAACACATTGATGTTTGACATGGTAAAACCCCTCTGTGGAAACATCCATGGCCCCAATAACCACTGACTGGGGCAGTTTATTAATGCAAAAAAAAGATTACAGAGAGATTTTTACAAGAGTTTCTCCCAATCAATCATCGATGACCCTCCATGCTCTTTAAATGAGATCATGAACCAATCGAGTGATAAGCCCTTGGATCAATAATTAGTTAAGATCAAGGAGAGTATGAACCATCAAATCACTCTATGTAGGGAACATATCATGGCCGTCCGGTTCCCTAACTTCTAAATACATATAAAAAGAAACACACTTTTACCTATGACACATTAGACCAAGTAGATCTTAACTAACTCCTAAGTGTCAAATATCTAACATCCCCATAAGAACAACTTGGGATAGAGTTGGAAGGATTTACAATGGTGACACAATAGGAGGAAAGGCATTAGAGCCTATCCCCTTAATGACAACTTCTTGAACTCCTAACATAGATCGAAGTTTGGAAAAGCTTCATACGTAAGAGACTTTGTGAAAATATGCGCAACTTGATCTTCTATAGGGGAAAACAACTGCTTCAATAACTTGATCATGAATGGAAGCTTTACGATGAGGTGTATGTGTAGCTCAATGTGTTTGCTACGTTGGTGTTGAACTGGGTCTTTGGCTATATTGATGGAACTCTGATTGTCATACCAGAGGGTCGTCGGATGTTTTTGTTTTAATCCAAACTATGAAAGGATTTCTGTCGAAGCCACAAGGCTTCACGACTTGCATTCTGCGTACCGGTACTGTATACGGTGAAGAAAGTGCAATAACTGTTGTTTCTTACAAGCGAAGTGACGTAATGCAAACCAGGCTCAAAATAACTGCGGTGAACTTCGGTCGTCGGGGTCACTGACCTAATCTAAATCGGTGAAACCAACCAATAAAGAGTCCCCCAGGCGTAATGGCTCTCCCAGTGAAGACTATACCACGGACATAGCGAAGTATCCTTTTAGCTGCACCAATGGCTTTCATGTGGTGTTTGCATATCTGCGGCAACAAGACCAACAACAAAGGAAAGATTAGGATGGTATGAGTAAAGTATAGAGGTACACCAACTAAGCCCGGCCAGTGCAGGGGTGGCATCAACTCGAGGGAGAAATACAGTGCCGGTAAAGCTTGACTCTCCCGGTTAGGGAAGGGAGAAAGGGGTTGGTTTACAATAAGTCAATAATGGCGGCGAAGAAGGTCACAATCATGCTAGACTAGGAAAGAAAAATTCCTTCATTGGTTGCAAAACTTGTAGGCCAAGGAAATAGTGCAAAAAGCCTAAGTTTGTCATTTCAAAATTTCTTCTTAAGGATGGTTTTCACACATGGTTTTAAAAATTTTAGTCACTACCTGTAAGGATAAGGTCATCAAAATTGAGGGAAAGGATTATGAGATGGCTTCCTACTTTCTTGGTATAGACATTAGGATTAGAATGGCATCTAGAGAATCAAATGGTGTAATAAGAAAGTTGTCCATTTTGGCGTACCAAGCTCGGAGACTGCTTGAGATAATAAAGAAAGAGATTAGCAAAGACGAACAAGGCTAAGAGTCATTACGGACATAGCTAAGGAGGGTTGATTCAATGAATTTCTTCTTGCAAATCTCAGATTACCAGAAGGCCGATTTAACATCCATCGATGGACCTCCCATTTATGTGAGCAACAAGGGCAAGAACAAGTGGATGGAATTCATTCCACGGCTACTGAGGCAAAGGTTTCATTATAGTCAATTCATTCAACTTGGGGAAAATCGCTTTGGCAACTAATCGGGAGCCTTGTGTCTTTCAACACTTCCATCGATGCATACTTAGTTCTATAGACCCATTTACATCTAACAAGTCTTCTTCCTTTTTTAGGAAGGGTACAAGATCCTAAGTATTGTTTCCATTAAAGAATGATACTCTTCATTCATTGTTGTATCCCAATCACGATGACACGAGAAGCTTGTGCAAATGTCTACGGATCATGAGTTTCTGAAACTGACCAAGAAGAGGCTCGTTGGAGCGTGAATGTGTTTGACACTTGTCGGGATCATGACCAGATCACCAGCGCTTCTTGTGTTGAGCAGACCATCTAGGAAGCTGATGGAGTACGGTGTTGGTTCGAGGTTCAAGGACTCATCTCACGGAGGAAGGTGGCAGTGGTGGATTTTCGTACTCATTGTCATCATCGAGAAGAAGAAGAGCCAAAATAGAAGAACAAACGCCGAAGAGAGCGACTGTGAGGCCGAAGAGCTGCTTAATTAATTGACTCATGAGTAAAGAAGGCACAAGCGTCGAATTAGGCTTTCAGGAAGAAGAGATTTTCATCAAATTTAACATCTCTTCTAATAATAATTCATTATAATGTATTTGAAGAAGTTTATAGCCTTTGACATCTTGAAATAACCAATAAATATACACTTCTCACTTTTAAAGTGCAATGCTTTCCTTTTCTCATCGAGAAATGTGAACCCATGCTATATTGCCAAATACGAAAGTGACTTACATCTAGTTTCAATTTTAGTCCAATCTTCTTCGGTGTTATATTTTAAGAGTCTTTGTGAAGTCGCGATTGACTGTATAATTTACCTGAGTTGATGATACGCCCAATACTTTAGACTTAATCCATAGATTAAGGATCGCCTGTGAGCCATTTTCTTTTAATGTATGCGGTTTATTAAATTGTATATGGAACAATGTGTTGCATTTGGATTCCTTGTGTAGTGCAATAACTTGTAAATTATTGTTCATATATTCGCCACCATTATCTGTTCTAAACCTTTCAAGTTGATGTCCATATTGTTTTCCTACAAGGCCCTTGTAGAAAGTTAAAAAAAAATTAAAAAAAAAAAAAAAAAAAAAAAAAAAAAAAAAAAAAAAAAAAAAAAAAAAGTCATCAATGAAAGTTAAAAATACTTAAAAAGGAAGGAGAATAAAGTGGACCACACACAAATCACTATGAACAAGTTGCAAAGGCGTGCAAAGAAGCACATTTGTCAAAATTGTCCCAATGATGTTTGTCGAGAACACAACCGACACAAACACCATCTCTGCATGAAACAAGAGGAAGACCAGTCACCATATGTTGATTATGGTTGTTGCAATGGCGATAGTTTAGATGACCGACCACTCATGCTAAAGTTTTCTCAAAGTCATCGCTATGAGCAACAGAAACTAATGAAAAAGATGATGACCAAAGTTGTCAAACTTTGTACAACTGACAATATCATCAACAATTCCAGTTACCCAAGAACATTCTTAGGATCTTGTAGATCCTTGATTACAACTTTGGTGAGGTGAAACTCTATGGTTTTACCTTCACACGAATGAGTGATTTGATATATATTGATAGAAGGTTACAGAAAGACTTGGAACACATAATATCATTGAAATGACCATTTTCTACTTGAAGATTATTCCAAATCCTTCAACGCTAAGAGATCTATCATCACCAGCAAATATTTTTCTTAAGTGTTACATTATTTAGAGTATAAAATATGTCTCTATCATTATCCATATGATAAGAATCTATAAAATCAATAGGAGAGTCATTCATCGGAAGAAGTAGAATTTGTATTGAGGAGAAACCGGTAGAAAGTGCATGTCCATGAGAAGAAGAAGAAATAGAATCAATCTTTGATGATGTGCTTCTTCATCATTGTACCATCCCTCTTGAAACACCATTTGGACTCATCTAAATCCATCTTTATCACAAAAGTTGCAATGTATGTGGGTCTTCTTATTTTATATTTGCTCCTTTGTCCATACATTAGGGCTGGAAAATACGGTGGGTTTGGGACCCTTATTGCTTGTTGTTGTGGTGAGATGTTGCTTCTTGGAATTCTTAGGTTTATCTTTTGATGGACAACTAAGGCTTTGTTGGAAGGACCTACAGTGTTGATCACTCCATTTGGCACTAGCTTATCTTGCTCTCCTAATCAAAGCATCACAAAAAGTTCTCAAGACTAGGTTTTGATAGGTGTCCCTAAGAGCCTCTTGCATGGAATAAAGGTAGATACAAACCTGGAATATGCACTACCTAGCTTATAAGGAATAAGATAGATGCAATGATCTTTTTCTATCTTTATCTTACATTCTTCACATAGAAGTATGAGTGTTTTAATGGTGATGCGGACCGCGTGACCACGGTCGAGATCTGCTCACATGATCGTTTCAAATCTTCCTTGAGTAGAAGCGACTCTTTCGGATCCCTATAAGAACCTCAACATTCGATCCGGGTCATCCAGCTTCCCACGACCTCCAACCTGACCATGATACTGCGAAGGATTTACGGTTCGGGACTCGGTGAGGTCTGGCCGTGAGATCTCTGCCCACTCGATCCTCTACCGAGCTTAATATATTGAAATAGTGAATGCGAAGGCTTTGTAACCAATTAACCACGGCCACATCGTCCATGTGGCCGCCAACCCTGCTCAGGAAGGTATGTTGCATTCAGCGACCGGGACTTTTCGATGTCAAGTGCGGCTCTGCTCCTCTGACGATGAAAATGCGAAATCCTTGGTTGCTTTCTTCTCCAAAGGATTCGTGGTGTTTCCGCGACTTTGGGACTTCCGATGTGAAGTGTTATGACTTTACGTCTGTGGGATCGTCCCCAAAATGCCCGAGATCGATATCCGATGTACTGCGTGTGATTGACCCCTCCTCTATGTCGGCGTTTTACCGAATTTGGGGTTTTCATCCCCAAGAGCTCGTATTCCTTGTCTCTAGGACTTCCGAAATCACAATCCCCGATATGCTGAAATGTCAGCTTCCTATCGCGTCCCTTCAAAGCATTGAGTTTCAGCAGGACTTTGTGATCTCCGTTGCAACCCTTTTCTCTGCTCTTGTCTATGGGATCCCGAGGGATTTTCCGGTACCCTCGATCGTCGCCCGCGTCTCCTCACGGTGGGCGGTCGATACTCGGTGTTTGGGACTTTACATTAAACGATCCTGGTCCTTTGAACTCGAGTGATGAACTCCGTGGATTTCACGATCAACGCCACATATCACTCCGCGGATGGGCCGTACGATAAACGAGACCCGCCAGATTCGCGAAGTCGAAAAGACTGTTCAGCTCTTCGATGCTTGAATCCACGAAATACGAAGGATCTTGTGACACCGTCTTCCAGCGAGATAGGCGACTCGATGTCTTCAAAGACTGCGGTAGTGAGATCCTCTCGAACTCCTACCTCTCGTCTCCGATATCCAAAACCGGGTGGATTCACCGGATTACCACCGCGTTTCCTCGAGGTGATGGGCCGGTTCAAAATTCCTTGAACTTACAGTTAGGAAATAGCAGATGCGGCGTTCCACAACCCTATATGCTCGATCCCGAAGTGCGAAATCTTGATGCCTACGCCGTTCCGGGACTTTTGGCGAATTTCCTTTCGACTCCTTTATGCAAGATTACTTCCTTTGCGCACCTTCTCCGGATCAATGGCTATCGACTGTCACGGGCTGAATCCTATATGACCCAGATCTATTCTCGCCTTATCGGCTTTCTTCTCCTGCTTACCTAGATGTAGATTCAACGATCACGATCTCGTTCTCTCCGGCTGATCCTAACGGCGATTTATTGCTCCTCACGAGCTTGCGCTTCTTCACGAACTTGGAAGACTACCGTCAATTCAAAGGTCTCAGCCTTCACTTCTGCTATGAAGCCTATATCCTGGGCTCCCGCCTGTGTTCTAAAGTTGTCCCTCGAAGCCGTCGACTCTAAAACCTCAAAGATTTCTCGACCTCCACACTCCTTTCTTCTTTGTTGCTCCATGCACAAAAGGCAGCTGTTCCTCTTAGACTTGTGTCCTCCTTGGGCGTTTCTTTGTTCGAACTCAAAGGGAGTTCTCATTGCCTCGCACCTACTCAATGCCCTCCTGGTGGAGTATCTTCTCCACATAATGTTCAACAGTTCTATCTTCTTCTCTTGTGCACCCTTTGCATTTGCTCAATGTCCTCCTGGAAGATTTCTCCAGAATGCTCAGTGACTCTGTTTTTCTCACTGAACTCGGAATAGGGTTCTCCTCAATGCATTTTGTGTATTTTCTCAATGCCCTCTTGGCGGAGCCTTACATAATTCTCATAAATTTTGTCTTCTCTGTGCGTTCTACATGCACCTTTCAATGCCCTCGGTAGAGCCGCAAAATCCCTCAGTGATTACGGTGTGTCTGTGCTCTCTTAAACACTGTCTTACCTTCAAGGTATTCAACAACCTTGAGGATTCTCCTTGAGTCATTGACTTCATCTGGTGCACCCTCCTAACACGTCCTTGCCCAAATTCCACAAAATTCAAGAGTGCATCTATGCATTGGCTTTCAGAACCTGCAACGTTCTGTTACACCCTCTTAGCATGAAGCCTCAAAAAACTCCAAACCTGAAATCAAAATTACAGATGGCGGAACATCATCTACAACATACATCTGCAACATATAAAGAACACACAAAGACATTCATAAACACATAAGAACACACAGAAACTCATGCAGGAAATATGCTCTTTATATTAATATGAAAAGCCTCCTTTACAAGGTGTTCTTGAGCTCGGACTTTGGCGGAGTCTCGGCTCCTTCTCTCCTCCACTCTAACTCTCATAGAGCTCTCCTATCTCTTGACTCTACCTTTTAAAAACAAGATCAAAAGATAATGGTACACATGGGGGCTCTTTGGGCTCTTCCCTCTCACCTACTCTATTCAATTACATTGAATGGGTTGTCTAGTCTAGATCGGATCTAGATCCCAGCCTTACAGCGAATTAAGGAAACTTTAACTAAAGATTGCTCAAAGGCACGACTTTGGTTCTACTAGATTTACAAACATTTAATACAAATTTCAAATTCAAAATTTGAAGCGAGAGGGTTAAGCCTCCTTCTTCATTAGATACCGTTGTGTTGGTGGCTAAATTTGGTTGGCACATGGATAGCTTGGGAGCGATGCTCCTGCATCATTAAACAGATGAATGGTCTTCAATGCAAGAAAAATCACTTGGACTTAAGAGTTGGTACTTGATTTTTTCTAGCGTTGATTTTCGAATAATATTGTGTTTACCAAACACATATTCAATCTTTTCCCAAGCTTCTTTGGGTTTATCAGTGGATTGAAATTAGAGCTTAAATCATGAGATGGACGATACGATTAATCACATGCTTAGATCATTTCTATTATCCCATTTTGCTTTCTTATCATCATCGGTGGAGGTTGTTTCCTTTCCCAAGGTAATCTGATGCAAGCCTTTACTTCTTAATAAATCCTCCATATGGGATTTCAATTAGAAGTAGTTAGTCTTCAGTAAGTAAGGGATTACTTGTAGAAACCATATTAAATATACAGATAATACAATTTTAAAAACCGAAACTAATGAAAATATATTAATAAAAAAAAAAAAAAAATTATGTGGTTTTAAAAAACAACACTAAAAATGGATTTCGGATGTGGACTTATGCCCTTTTAAAAAAGAGAGAGGCATAAACGGTAACCAAAAAACCACGTGGTGGTGGTCGGATTCTTTATGAGGTGACTCACTTTTATAAAGAGAGGTGGAGATCCGCACATTAGTATGAAGTTACTTTATAACAGAAAATAAATAACTCTAAAATAAAATCAAAGCTACTTATAATGATTCACTTTATACTTGAAGTGAAATACTTTTTACAATTTTAGCATGAACTTTTAGAAAAAAAGTAACAAAAGAGACTTGGACTCAAGACCTCTTATGTAAAATTTTTAACCAAATGGTTTAAAAAAACATATTGTATTTTTTAGCAAGAGGATTGAGTGTTTTGTTGTTGTTGTGGAAGACAACCTTGGACCGTGGTAAAAAAAGCTCTTTTCACAAGAAAAATTCACTCGGGATATGGTATGTGGTATCTTGGAGCCAAGCGAGAAACCTTTTCGATTGAGACGAAAAGTGTTCCTAACTAAAGAGAGTGCTCTAGACGCAATGGAATAGTCATCTTGGCCCGAGAAATGTAAGAAAATGGCGATGTAGATTAAAACAACTTGGCTTCACGGTCTGATCTACAACGGTGGTCTTCAAGCGGGGCTCACGATACCATGTTCGATACGAATTATTCCAACGGAGGGCGAAAACCTTGATAACCACTCACACCAACCGTCAAGATCCAGCCACCGCAATTTTTTTTATGTGGTAAACCCTGAGAAACATCCACGACCCGACCAATAGCGACCACTTGGAAGCGTTTATTATCTGAAAAAGATTCTGAGAGAGATTTTCACAAGAGTTTGTCACAATGGATCATCGACAAATGACCATCCATACTCTTTAAATAGATATCATGGACCAATGGATGTTAAGCCCTGCGGATCAATGGTTGTTAAGATCGAGGAAGTATGAATTGTCGGATCACTCTATATCGAGAACATATAGTGAGCGTCGAGATTCCCTAACTACAAATGCATATAATCCATACTAAAGAAACACGCTAAAAAACATACTTTTACCTATGACACATTAGACCAGAAGTAGATCTTAACTAACTCCTAAGTGTCTAAATATCCCTAACATAACACACCTTTAAAAAAATGGAAAATACTTTTCAACTGGTTTATAAATATTATTGACCGTTGTTTTGATATAACTTCGAGGAAGATTATTCCATACCAAACACGAAATAATATAATTTGGCATCTTCCTTGAGTTTAATCCCCATTGTCGAGTATTGGGAATCGAGTCTCCTTAATAGATTGTACATGTGATTTTCATCTCATGATTAAGAGATTTGCAAGGTGGCATGATGATTCTAGCCTTCCAAAGGAAGGTTGGAATTTTTGGTAGAAGTTTGTTTTATAGTGAATGTTCGATGTTGATGATGCAGAGTTGTTATTGTTATTCATTTGATTATTATGGCTTGGTTATCTCTTCATGGTTTCCCATGTTTTGGTTAATGTTTATGAAATGATATTTGATGTTATTGCTTTACTACATGATGATCACCCTTTACATGGAAGATATACCTCGTTATTATTGTAGCAATGGTTATTATTGTAGTAATGAGTTTTTGGGATCCACACTTTCCTCCAAGAAGATACAATAAAATATATAAGGAAAATATACAATATTGCTCTCAAATAACTAATTCCATGAAACAAGTCAAACAATAGTAAAACAATAAAGCTAGTTAGTTATGCAACTCCTCCAATATAGTAGACCATGTCAAAAAGGCTCAAATGTATCACTAGAATCTTTATCAAGGGGTCACTCCACTACATGCTCCTCAAAACATGTGCAACAAACTCTCAAGGAGTGGGACACCTCTCACATTATCCAAGAAAATTTTGACCAAGTGTAAGCTCCCAAAAGTGGCACATGTGGCCTCTTGAAGGTGGAAGTCCTCCTTAATATGTGTGAACAAATGTGCAATGAATCCTCCAAAAAGGGGACAACCTCAAAGTAGCAGTGGAAGATCCAGTGGTGGATGCCCTCACCGATGATAGCATGGAAATGAGTACAAAGTGACTTCCTCAAGTGGATGTCTCAACAATGATGCATGATAAGGCATGCAAAGGTAGCCTACATAGGTGGAGGGCACAAAACTAAGGCATAGGTTCTCCATGACTCAAAACTAAGGCATAGGTTCTCCATGCTCAAGCTCCAAAGTGTAACCACCCCCAAAATATGTACAATGTCCAACATGTCGCATGTGGACCAAGTAGGTGGCACATCCCTCCTAAAACAACATGAAATAATTACAAGTGAGTTTTGCAAGGTATAACAACCATAAAATCATGTGCAAGTAGTTAGATCTCCTGATGTGAGGGGTCAAACCACCAACTAACTCCTCATTCCATTTGCAGGATATTAACAAACACCTTGGAAAATGGGATGGCCCCTCTCTAGAAATAAACAATTATATAAATGATTAGATTTCATACATGTGTGCTAAGGTAAGTGAGCGCTCCATCAAAAAACTCCTCAATGGTGGACATTCACATGCTAGCTCCAACTCTCAATGCAATGTCATTACTCCCAATGCATTGTCACCACTCTCAAAACAATGTCACAACTCTTAAGGCAGTATCACAATGTCCAATGTAATGCCACAACACCCAAGGCAAGGTCATAACGCCCAAGGAGATGTTAGAACACCCAAGGAAGAAGGCTCCTCAATAGTTGCAATGTGTATGGGTCAACCTCCAAATATGTGCCATGACGTCAACAATGGGAGAGCGCTCCACCAAAAATGATAGTAAACCCTATCACAAGTCTATCCAATTGCCAACAATCACCAAACAAGCAAGGGTGCCCAAGAAGTAGACCTCCATCATGCCAAGTCATCCTTAAAATGTGTGTACAAGGTGAGCGCCCAATAAAATGAAGTGTATATCCAGCATAGGGTGCAATATCAATGTCAAAACATGTCAAAATAGGCCAAGCGCTCTAGCAACAAGGTCACATGTGGCACATGGAGTAGGTTGACCCCTTGAACCATGACATATCACCATGAAAATATGTGTAATAAAGGGAGCACCCTATGAAAATCCCTATCAAATGTGTCAAGCATCATAATAGAATCATCATAGACACATCTAGCATTAGGCTTCTCTCACCATCATCCATCATCCATGAGTTCAAACAACCTAATCCATGTGCAAAATAACTACTACCACAATAATATTAAGGAATATCTTCCATGTAAAGGGTGACCATCATGTAGCAAAGCAATAGTATCAAAGATCATCTCATAAACATTAACCAAAACATGAGAAACCATGAAGAGAGAACCAAGCCATGATAATCAAATAAATCTCATCCACTAAGACAACATCCCCTAGAAACAACTTCTACTAAAATTCCAACCTTTGGATGGATAGAATCACCATGCCACCCTACAAATCTCTAAATCATGTGATGAAAATCACATATACAATCCTCATATAATATGAGGGATAACAAGCTCTATGTATCGTAATTCTGGAATCGCATGTGCAATAAGCTTTGCTTGTTACCATATTCCAACAATAGTCATGATGGGACAAGCACCTCAGTTAACACCCAAAATAGTCATTGGGATGATGCCATGGGAACTCCTTGATGGTTCCTTTGATTTCACGGACTTGTTATGTGAGTTATTCTAGCACAAACACATTCAGGTTGAAACTATTGTTATTCCCTTTAAATGTATTGACAACTTCAAAACATTGAGAGAACTTAGTTGTTTGGACTAAGAAATGGAGTTATTTATTGTGTCAAAGATAACGTCAAGGATCATGTACAATGTCATCATAAACCCAAAGAATCTTTAGAATGCACAACCCCTATATTTCTTGCAATATTTCAAGTAAGTATACTCATCCAAAAATGTTTTTTTGTGTGCATAATGCATGCCATGGTTGTTATAAACATAAATATATTTTTATGTTATGCACATTATGATGGCATTGTAAGCCAAATCTGGTATTTGTCATTCTCGTCGTTATGTACAAACCCACGATTTATGTTGTGTTATTTCAATGCTAGTGTATAACATGTTGTTTTGTGCCTTTAGGCAATGGTGTTCATATGCTTTGAGGAATACAAATGTGTTGTTAAAGGTTTGTTGAAAAAAAAAAAGTGTCCTAACTGAGAGAGAGGGAAGAGAGGATGCCAATAACATTACATAGTTAGAACGGTCCCAAATAGAACACACCTTTAATGCTCATCACTTATGTTCGAACTTGGAATGTGGACAAAAATGGTTTACCTTGCCACAATCACGTTGACCCTACATCTACACATCAATGGTGACTTCACCATATGCATTTATCAAAACTTGTAAGAAATTGGGTTGGATCCCTCCTTTTTGTTGGTGTTTATCCCACTAAGATACACAGTAAGAATGCTTAGATTATTATTGCACAACAAACCCTTGATAATTTCCTTGTAATGTGGAGAGGTACATTCCTATCAAGAAGAAACATCCTAAACCAAAGAAAACAACTTGATGACCTATGGTATTAGATTCATGATGATGACTCCCTTAGCATCCAATACTAGGTGGAAAGGAATAAGGTTGATGTCTTCCTAGGAGCCATTCATGCTAGGAAGAATGATGAGATGGAAAGTGGAGCAAGCTATTAGGCATGGGCACAACAACATCCTTGCTATCGATTCTACTATTTTCACAAACAAATACAAGGTATTTTGCTTTATATTCACCTTATGTATTAAGTTGAAACTATTATTCTATGGTAAGAATTCACGAAAATGAGACCTGTAGTTGGATTGTTAACCAAGACAAGGCCATTGCTCTATTATATTAATTCATAAAATGTAGTAAGATGATGAATTGGTCTTATGTGTGGATCAAGGTTAGTCATATAACTCTTTATATGATGAATGAAAAAGACAACATAGGAGCAGGAGTCGCTCAAGCATTGCTGGTTTTCCTAGTTAAGGGTTTTCAGGGTAAATATTTGTGTATTGTATGTGATTGATGTGGTTTTACTTTATGTTTTAATTATGTATTTCCACTCCTATTAGGTTTAGTTTCCCTGCATTCAGTATTAGATAAAGGTTGAGCAGATCTTGTATCTAAGCAAATATTAGCTTCAAGGGGACACCTTTGTCGTTGAGGGTTTGAATCATTATTGGATCTGTAATAAACCTAGGTCCAGTGGGATCTATAAGACAATGATTTATGCTTGAAATAATCACAAGCAGTTCTAGGATTGAGATTGAGAAGTTTAATGGACATAATTTTGAGTTGTGGAAGCTTAAAATGGAAGATCTCCTTGTATATTGAGAACAATGGGTTGTTGTAAATCCCAGATCAATTATTATGAGCATGTCGAAGGAAGATTGGGAGAAACTTGAAAGGAAGGAAAGGAGTATAATTCGACTTTGTCTTGAAGATTCGATATTGTTGAATGTCTCAGGTGAAACTGTGAGATAAGTTGGGGAAATTGTACAAGTCGAAATCCCTGGTAATTAACAAGTTGTTTCTTTGGAAGAAATTATACCTTATGAGGATGAGAGATGGTAACTCAGTAACAGAGCACTTGAATGCATTCAATACTATGATCATTCAACTATTGTCTATGGATATTAAAATCACCAAAGAGGAGAAATGTATTATTCTGGTGTGTTCTTTGCCAGATTCATGGGATAGGTTAGTCATGGCTATTAGGAGTAATTCAATCACATTAATTCTTGAAGATGTGGTTGCATCCATGTTGTCAAATGAGTTGAGGTGGAAGAACATGGAAGGATTGACCAAGGATGCCTTGATGGTGAGAGGTTGATTGATCGACAGAGGAAAAGGTAAATTCTTCAGTAGAAAGACAAAGTCTAAGGGTAGATCTAAATCCCTGGTTCAATCGATGAGAAAATGCTAGAAGTGCAGTAAAGCTAGGCATTACAAAAGGGAGTGCAAGTCAAAGGCTACTGAGAAAAGTCAAGAATCTAACAAGAAGCAGTAGAATGAAAGAAATATTTCTCCAGATGAAGGAGGGGATATGTATTTGGCGTTGACCAATACACAGTCAGACATGATGTTTGGTTGATCGAATCGGATGCATCCTTTCATATGAAACCTCATAGGGAATGGTTTTGTGAATATGAGAAGTATGAAATAGGAGTTGTATTCTTCAGAGACAATTCAACAACCAAGATTGTTGGACGAGGTAGATTCTAACTGATGCTAAAGGATGGGAGGAGTATAACCCTTCCAGGTGTGCTACATATTTCAGGTTTGGAAAGAAATCTAATATATGTCAGTGAAATGAGTGATGCAGGTGTGCACACTATATTTGAGAAGGATTCATGTAAAATGGTCCAGGGAGTGATAATCTTGATTAGAGGAGCTCAGACTGGAACTCTGTACAATTTGTTGGAGAGTGTCAACTTGACTGGATGCAACAATATAGTTGTTCCTGAGACCGACTCGAGCGTTCCTTGTCTAATCGACCAAACCATGTTATGGCACCAAAGGATGGGACATATTGGGAAAAAAAATCTTCGAGCTATGCACAACAAAGGTATGGTTGAAAGTTTCCCCAATTGTTCTTTGGAAGTTGATTTGTGTGAACATTGCATCTATGAAAAATAGAATCGTGTGAGATTACCATCTGGAGCTATAAGGGGAAAATGGATTATAGAATTGGTACACAGTGATGTGTTTGGGCCTATACCAGTTCCATAAATAGGAGTATCTCTATATTATGTCTCCTTCATAGATGATTTCTCCAGGAAGACATGGTTGTATTTCCTAGGAAATAAATCTGAGGTTTTTGGTAAGTTCAAAGAGTTTAAATCTCTTGTGGAAAACCAGACAGATAAAAACATTAAGGTGTTGATAATTGTCAATGAAGGTGAATTATGTGGTAAGGAGTTTGAGTAATTCTAAAAGAAATGTGGTATAACACGCCAAAATACCACTCCATATACCCCTCAACATAATGGAGTTGTTAAAAGCTAAGTCATCGAATTCGGTGAATTTCAAGGAAAAAAATTGAAATTTGCCAAATTCCAAAGCAAACTGAACAAATTCGTTCAAGTTCAGCGAACTTGAAGACGATTTTCCAGATGAATTTGAACCTGAATAAATTCGGCATTAAATTAGTTTAAGTTCGAAGTAATTCGATTAAATTTGGTTTTGTTCCACAACCACTTTTTTTCTTTTGGAGTCCTTGGATTTCGAAGACGCTTTCAAAACTGATCGTAATAATGAATAATTGAAACGAAATTTGACTCTGCAACATGGAAATACAAGGGAAAAGGTTGCAAGAGTCAATCTAGACTTATATACATGCTCGTAACCTTATTAGTCCCTGCCGAAGGCCAGGACTCTAGTGTTCACTTCAGCGTTGACCTTGAATTAGTTTTCCTTTGACCACACATATTTTTTGTGCTCATCAATGTTGTACATAGTATAAGTAAAATAAATGTTTTTTCCAGTATTTTAATTTGTTTTATTAAAGATTCTATTGGCTGATAGGTTCGACCTCTTATTGCCCAGCTCTTGTTATGCCCAACTCTTTTTATGAAGGTATAGGTATCCTATGTTTATTGCCCAACTCTTTTTATGAAGGCATAGATATCCTAAGTTTTGGGGTGAATATTGAATTTTTACATATCTTAGGTTTTAGGAATAGTAATCGGCTTTAATGTTTAAAATGCTTAAGTTTTCGACCTCTTAAATGTTCATAGATGTTTATCTGCCAGTACTGCACTTATTTATTGATATCATTTAATGCACTTATTTATTGATATCATTTAATTTATGTCCATTCAGTTGAAGATCTGCAAGGTAAGTCAGACAATATGTTAAGTAAGTCAGACAAACAATATCTTAAGTAAGTCGGTACTATATGCAGAAGGGTAAGTGACGTATTTGGGCCTTAGTTCTTGAATCAAAGTTCTCGAAGTATTCACTGTTCTCTCAGTAATCAACCTTGGCTGCCTAGTAGGTGTACAATAGAATAGAATATAATAGATAGATATTTGTAATCAATAAGAGCCAGACGCCAGACCTTCTCAACCACCCAATAAGCTCAGCCAACCGTTTTTCCTCTCAACAACAACTTACCTAAATTTTCATTGAGGAAGTTTTTTCTACCGTTTTAATGAAGAATACAAATGTGGCCATCGTAGTCGCCACCGCCTAGACATCGCCGCTTCGCTTCATAAGATGGCTTCAATCGGCACCACTGTTCCTTCCCTCCATCGCCTAGACATTGTCGCTTCATAAGATACAGGCGCCACTCTTCTTTCTTTTCTCGATTAGGGCTCTGATATGATTAATAATTGGCCAGTTTTGTTCCCATCGCTACCTATGTCCCCACTACCTCCTCTCCTCCTACTACTTATAAAGAAACCTCATACCTCCGATGCAGCACCTCTCTAGGTCCATGAATGAATCTCCATTCTCTCAAGCGCAAGCAACGTTCTTTTTGGTCCTTCTTGAAACTTGTTGCACCATGAAGCTATTATTAACTAACGAGATTATAAAAGGCTATCGAGACAAAGATGGGTTGGTTTAAGAGACAGGCTTCCTCTTCAGGTCACTAGGATGCGATAGTACCCTGTATGGGAAGACCTTAGCTATGGGCATCCTTAGACTCATGTAAGCCGTGAGCTCAAGGACATGAAGGATAACCTGCTGGTAAGTGGTAGACTTATTCTCTGCTAACTCTATTTAGATGTTAACCCTAAGAGTCTGTTATGTAAGCACTGATAATTCTCCTGGGGTTGGCCTGGTCGATCTAAAAAACTTAGCCAACTGCCCATTTTCATAATCAAAGATTGGTTTTTTGGGGTCTGAAGTCGTAATTGCCTAGTGGGTTCAAGAACTCTCTTTGTTCTATAGTCAAATCGATTTGTGGAGCAGTTAAGTTGATTCCTTCCTCTAAAGCCAACCAGGGTAGGCAGCAGAAGGACTCCAGTCTGCACTATTGTTCCTTGCCTAGACTGAAGTTAGTAAATAGAGGACAATGCATAGACTAAAGATAGTAAATAGAAGACAATACCCAATGTGCAGAGGGAGGTAAGGATGGTGCATGTTTCACACGGTGGTGAACATACGGGGTAAGCTAGACGTAGGGATGGCGCGTAGGAATGAAGGAGTCGGGCATGTCAAATTGCTAGGTAAGCTATTTTACTACCATAGCCATCGGATTTATTTTATGGATATGTATTTTTAAAACTCTTCATGATCTTGGGAAGATAATATGACTAAAACTTTGATGAGAAAGTACAGAAAACAGGTTTCTGTTCCTAAATGTCACCATAGAAAAACAATTGTTTCGTTCTTATTTGGCAGGATTGTTACCTGCCCCAAATATTATATGAAAACTAAGACTATAAGGGATAAAGCACATCAACGTTGCACAGTATAAAAGGAGATTTTCTAGCTTCACAAGAGATTAAGATGTGGTTGTTGCAGGGACATCGAGCACAATAAGATTTGAAAAATACTCGCACTATCTCGAACTCGATCTACACAAATTTCAGTGGCTTAATTGAAATTCAAAGTTGTTGAATGATACCTCGCACCCCTACCTACCCTCGTAGATTTTTTTACTGGCGGTATAATTTGATGTGCGGGTCCCTCTGGCTTTGCTCCATTTTTTTCTCTTTTAAAAAATATATTTGTTGAGCTCCTTGTACATGCTGATTCAGTGTATCTGGCATGAAAGTAATAATGTAACTGAGTCCTTGTTCTGCACCAGAAGCACAGTGAAGTCAATTGAATTTTACAGATGCATGCTTTTCCATTTAATCTAGTTAAAATGATGCAAAAGAAGAAATTTGTTTCTAATCAACAATTTTAGGTATGGAGCATTTCTTGCCTGGAAATCTAAAATCTAAAATCATTAAACGGTCATACACCTCCCAGAAGATCTAACTATGCTGTCACGAAGAACTTTTCTTGTAAACAATGATTATTTATGTCGAAGATATCTTTAACATTGTTGGTGTTTAACCCATTCCCTTGTCTGTTGCAAGCTTTGTTTGCTTCTAGTTGTCTGAGATTATATGTGATTTTGAAATTTTGGAAACGTATTTTCCCCCCAAATTTTGGTTTGCTCTCAACTTAGGGGCATGCATAGGTGAACTAATTGGCCTTTATTGAAGAACACAGATATGTAATTAAAAGAGGGTGTTTAGGAGAATGCCCATGCATAGGTTACACAATATGGGTGGTGCAAACCACCAAACCACAGTGAAAGTGTGGTCACCTAATAAGTGTGGAGTTATGTTTGAGCTCTGGTTGTCGCCAGCTAAAAATCAGAATTGGAACAATCAATAGTCCGAGAGGAGAAATGTTGATTGTGTGAATGTTGTAAAACTCCTCGATATCATATTTTTCGAACATGTCAGAGAAAACTTGTTTCTTTTATCATATTGGAGGAACTCAATTCTTAAAAGAAGAGTTGTGCTCTGCATGTTCTTCTAATGGTCCACAAGAGAACTTATGAAAGATTAAAGGATTAAAACAATTATGTTCTTTAAATTGAGGTACAGTTTATATAATATAGGACATGGTAAGATGTTTATATATTCCCATGATCTTTTGAAGAATTCCCTTTTTTGTTTAATGTTGCAGATATGTAGCACAAGGGAAGAAGATTTTACAGCCTCATAATCTACTAGATGGACTAGCAGAGATAATAGGAGAGAATGATGAACTTCAAAAGCTTTGAGATGGGCTATTTGGAGATGTGTTGAGATCCACACAGGTATAGTCAAACCTTTTTTGTTGTTTTAACAACATACAACATTATTGCATATTTACTTGAGCAGTAGATTTCAAAATCAATGTAGTTGTACTTGTCACAAAATGTGTATGTAGTTATTTGTTGCTCATGGCAATATGACATATGCTGCAAGAAGTCATGATTCTTCCACCATGGGTAGTTCTTGTTGTACGACCAAGGCCTGGTGTGTGGGATTATGATCGTGTCAATGTTGATGAACTTGTTGTTAAACAACTTTCTGTAGCTGAATATTTGGAATTCAAGGAACACCTTGTGAATGGAAGGTAATGATTTACATTGTGGACCCATAGTCTATTAAATTAAAAATGGAAAATGCTAAGTGTAGATGTTGTCAGTGATATATTGAAATTCTCATAACTAGATAACTTTTATAAATTGTAAAGTTACATGTCGAAGATCATTGCCATTCTCTATTTATA
Source organism: Picea sitchensis (assembly GCA_010110895.2). NCBI lineage: Eukaryota > Viridiplantae > Streptophyta > Pinopsida > Pinales > Pinaceae > Picea > Picea sitchensis. The sequence continues at coordinate 81,608 of SNQJ01S0074509.1, forward strand.
TATCTTTTTAAAAGTTTTCTTGATTTTTTCCCTTGCATTACAAAATACATAAGAAGGTAATAAACCTTGTCAATGGATACTTGCAAATGCATCTATCTACTTTAGGTGGATGTATATAGGTTATATAAACTTTAAATCCAACTATGTTTTGCTCTCTTTCATATTCTCTATATACTATCACAGGTGCACAGATACAGACTCGCTCCTCTTTTTACTTGGATAAACCAATCATACAACTTTGTATTTTGTAGTGTCAAGGATAACTATGTGTTGGAGCTAGACCTTGAGCCTTTCAATGCATCCTTTCCTCGCTTAACACCGCCATCTTCCATTGGTAGTGGAGTTCAATTTTTGAATCGACATTTCTCCTCGAGACTATTTCATGATAAAGTAAGCATGCATCCCTTGCTGGATTTCCTTCGAGCACACAACTACCGAGGCCAAGTCATTTGTTTTCCTTGGTTCATATATTGTGTCATTTTGTTTCATAGTTTAGTTCCAATGTAATCTATGCAAAATACATCTAAATCAAATAGCAGAGAAGGTTGGCCTAGTTGTTCTACAAATATAGAATATGAATTGACTAAAAATTCATAGAGCTACCTCATCTTTTGTTTAGGCTTCTGTTATTTATAGAAAATTGTATATTTAACTACTTCACACTCATTTCAAATCAAACTAAACAGAAGAAACCTAATTATGAAGATGATTCTCTTCCTCCACTACATTGCTGCTTTATTTTTGTTAGATGTTTTTATGTACTTATTCTTGAAATTTGATGACAATAACCTGGCCTTATATATTACTTCTAGGAGCAAATTGGTATCATAGTAAATATATGGATATCTCGTTAAATGTGAGTCCTTCAGGGTGGGATAAAGATAATTCAAAGCATATTACCTATGGCCTACACAAATAGAAGAGTAACTTTCGACATGTGAAATTTTGTTAGGGGAACTGTTTGTTTTGGTTTGGTTAGAAAATGATTTTTCCTTGGTTTTGTGCTCTTTTCAGTTTCTCATTTGTAGTATGTTGAGAATTTGGGCAAGTATAACATGTGTCATTTTAACTTGCAGAAGTTCATGCTGAATGAGAGGATACATAGTTTTCCCAAGCTACGCTCAACCTCGGTAATGGCAAGGAACATAGGCGAATGGTTGTCACTCAAGTCAAATGTTTGTCTTTATCCATATAATGGCCTCATATTCCCTATCTACACATGTATTTATCAGTACATTGTTATCCATGACATTGCAAGCTTGTGAATGTGACTTTATCTCGGCTCAATTTGAAGATGTTTGAGATTATCTCATCTATCACAAGTAGGCAAGACACCCCTAGGATGTTTGAAATTTGAGGTCTATTGAAGTTCTTAATGATCACACTAATTCTTAACCTCAGTATTTCCTTCTCCTTGTTGATTGTCTCTAGGAGATTATTTCAATTTTTGCAATTTTTTTTGATGTATATTACCCTATTTTTGTGTACTTTCATAGCCTCTTTAGAATCTACCCTATTTTTGTGTACTTTCATAGCCTCTTTAGAATCTCATGTTTTGGAAGTACTTGGAGTGCATTTACATTTGTCTTCAACATAATTTGTGACTGTGCTTTTAACTTACCTAATATAATACTCCCAATACTCCCAAAAGAGATATGCTTCATTATGGGAAATGAAGCTTGGTTGGGTTCCATAGATTGCCCTAACTATTATTGAGATATCTGATTTGCAGTCATTCATTATGGGAAATGAAGTTTGGTTGGGTCCCATAGATTTCCCTAACTATTATTGAGATATCTGATTTGCAGTCATTCGTTAACATTCCTATCCTTTTACTATATTAAAATTTAACTGTTAATACATATATCTTGTAGGTTGTGTTGATTTTTGTACCTTGAGAGGTGTTCCCCATGTGCTTATGACCTCCTTAGCACATGAGGGAAGGACATTACACTTTGTACCTTGTACTTTTGTCTAATTTCACTTTGACTTTGTCTAAAGTGAAATTTAGTCATTTTTGGCCTAAAAGTGACTATTAATT
>SNQJ01S0074510.1:11211-27254 GCA_010110895.2 Picea sitchensis
CTATTATGGACACTAGCATTCCTTTTAGATCTAATTAAGATAATGTATGAAAAGGAAGAAGAAAAGTGTACCTTTTTAGTGGCGTTTGTACTCGCATAGTCTAGGTTGAGCTTCGATCCTAAGCTCCTCAATAAGTCCTGTATAAAAAACAAATATACAACAAACTTCCTATTCTACTAAGACTAGCTCAATAACAGATCTATCTACTAGAGACAAGTTCATGAAATGTACACAAACTTTAGAGGAAACAGGCCAAGCATAGATTTATATTAATGAGAAAAAAGTGGTGCTTACAACTATGGATGTAGTGCAACAACTTCACCAAGATCCCTTTGTCCAGATCCTTTCTCAAATAATCCACACAGAATGCTGATGCTTCAATGATGTCTCCCTTATGAGATCATATGTTTGATACTTCACAATTTCTCTATATCAATACCACTCATGAGATCTTAAGTTTGGTATCTCTCAATCTCTATCCTATATCATGTACCTTTCACCATGAGAAGGCCTCCTTATATAATCTTGGAGAGACCCAACCACTTGAGATATCTTTGGGATAAGTTGAGGATTCTTGTCCTTTAGTTATGGATCTCCCCTAAGATCATGCCTTGACCTAATATTTGAATCCAACCAACTTCATAGATTGAGGGGATTCTTCCATGATTTATCTTAACAAACCAAAATTTGCTCAGAAAGGGAAGTGCTCCCCAAAAAGGGTGCACATAGCATTTGAACACTCCCCCAAAGAAGTCTAGGGAGCTTCAGCGCTCCCTGATAGTGGGTAGGGGAGTGCTACCTTCCAAAAATAATTTTTGAGTGGTTTTCTTCATGGAAAATGCTTTGTACTCTTCATCAAATGATTTCTCTTCCTAAAACCAGTCTTTGAGGGTGTCTTAAGTGTCCCTGTGATGTCGTTAGAGGCACGACATAGGAAAGATGGCAGTATGGTGTTTGTGACACTTGTGGTCAATATGCGACACTTGCGGACAAGATGTGACACTTACAACACTTGTAATGACGACACTCGAGACACTATTGAAGTGAGTAATTTTGATGTGTAACAGATTGCCCCCCAAAGTGCGAAGTTAGAAGACAAAAACTGATGACTGAAGTAATTTGTATGCTTTTCAAGCAAGGGTATGGACTCAAAGAACCTGATAGAAACTGCACACAACCATCAAACAAATATTATGACATGTTTCAAACCCAAGGCAGGCATACCTATGCTTGAGTGATAAATATTTTCAAGGTATGACCTCCATAAAATACACTGTGGATCCATAATTATATTGACAAAAAGGTATAGCCACTGAAGATACAATGTGGATCTATACTCCTATGACTTGAACTGATCGTAGCCATGAAGAATACATAGTGGATCGAAAAGACAACAAGACATAGCCACGACTAATACAAAGTGGATATATGTGACAATATATGTGTCAACGTTCAAAAGAAACTTCGTCACAAGCTAGGCAAAGTACATATAAGAGTGATGAATCAACCCAGGGTCTTCTTACCAATCCTGATGTAGTACAAATATAACCATGTGAATAGATGTCCTGATGTTGAACATGGCAGAAACCACTTGATTACCGTTCAATGAGGTAAACCGTTAACAAGCGTGAGGGAAATCACCATTGATGTCAATGATTCCCAAGGTACCCTAGTACATTCTAGTGAATGTGAATGGATGAGATGAATTCGAACATCCGTGGAACCATCTGATCAGATTTCAATGATGTAAAATCACTATCGGATGTGAGGAGGCCTGCCATTGAGGCATGCAGGTCCCAAGGTACTAATTGGTTTCTAAATCTAGCTCCTGGATAATGTGCTGAAGTCGATAGGAATAGACTCGTCGAGGGAGGGCCTTGCTATATCCCCCATCAATGACACGAAAGTAACACAGATATGTAATTGGTGGATCAAATGAACATGGACTGACACGGGTATTGAAATAGGAATTTGTGATGGTTGACTCGAGGCAGATACTTCCCTTGAACACTAAGGCATGACAACATAAACTTGATAAGGACCAAAACTTGATAATGCAGTGGATATTGTGACTTTTGTCGAGTGACCCAAAGGAGTAAGAAAACTCAAAGGATTGGTTCAGTGCAGAGGTTCGACAGATTGAAATGCATGAAAAGATAAAATGCTGTGTTCAAGGGTGACTGTAAGAATTACTGGTAATGTTCTCAAGAACTGCTTGGCTTGCTTCCTTCAATTTTTCCCCCATCCAGATAGATGAGTACCTCTTTTTATTTAATGAACTCGAGGAGGGTAACACATGCTCAATATAACTCACCTTCGGTAAGTACCTCTTCCTTTGTTTAACAAACTGGAAGAAGTAAGGGGTCGGTCTCGTATGGGCCCTTCAATGTATGATTATTTAACGAGTCCAGAGAAGGTAAAACCAATGGTTTTTCATATTTAGAGAGTCTGAAAATGACTTAAATACGACTCCATTGTTGTATTTTTTCGTAATGTTAGTCTCATGAGGCCGAAAAAGAGATAAATTATCACTCAAAAGACACCCTTTCAAACCTTTTAATGAGTGGGAAAGGAAGCAATATCACTCAACAATCTTTTCACATTTAGAGAGTCTGAAAATAGCTTAAATACGACTCCAAGGGGTTCCTTTTTCGTATATCCATGCGAGCCCGAAAAAGAGATAAAAGGTTGCTCTGTTACATTCTCATGTTTTTACGAGTGCAATAAAGAACAAAGACTAAGCTTAGTACCAGCTTGAAATCTAGTGGCTTAACTCCATAATGATCATCAAAGGCTGGAGACATGCCTCCCCAAGCTTCAATTCATTCATTGACTGTGAGGTTGTCACCAATTTCTGTACTAGATGAATAAAAAGGATGTAGGTGGATGAAATGAAGGTTCAAATATGAGACCTAATGAAAGACTCGACTCGACATCTATGAGATCTTGCGAAAGACTCAACCTGACATGAGAGGTGATTGTTTCATTTTTTGATGATCTTGACACAAGAAAAGAACTATGCTCAAGGCTCTGAGTTCAGTCCCCAGATTTCTGTTTCATTTTTTAACGAGCTTGTTACAGAGAGGAAAAACTATGCTCAATAACCTCTGTTTCATTTTTTAACGATCTTTCCACAGAGAAGAGAAACTATGCTCACAACTTCTTCTTGATCATGGATTCTAGGAGGATAATGCTCTAGAAGGACACCATGTCAAGGGTCAAAACTTAGTCATGGATTCCAAAAGATCTTCATTGGATGGAAGAAGAATGATCCGGAAGGCACACATGTTGAGGTTCACGGAAGGGGTAAGGAGATCAGGCTCCAATAGCCCTATATAAGAGATCACCGTGTCAACTATTGGATCCAAGTCATCAAAAGTTGAAGTCATGGGAGACAACGCCACATAATTGGCCTATGGCAGGGGTGATATCGACTGCATATAAGACCTGGTTAGGGAGGTCATTGGGTTGATGGTCAAGTCAGGGCCAACAAACAAAATTTGATCAATAGTGACCATTCTTCCATTGTGCGGGAAATATATCACATGAAAAAGAGTGGACACAATAGCTTTCATGGCATAGACATAATCTCGCCCAAGGAGTAAATTGAAATCCAAGGGGTCCTAGACTACCATAACATCAATAAATACTGTTTTCCCTCCCAAGTTATAGGAAACCGAGGAAGGATCCCTAAAGGGCGACTGGTTCTTCTGTTAAAATTGAACAGAGTCTAGGTAACCGACACAAGCTGAGGATAACCGAAATCTTGCCAAGCAATAGAGGACAAAATACTAACGGATGAACCTTCATCTATCAATCTCTGAGGAATGACTCGACCGAAAACCTGTATTGTAATCTTGAAAGGAATTTGAGAGGGAAGACGAGGTGCAACTAGCACACCCCAATAAAAAATGATGGCCTCATTACTTGGAGAGGGTTTCACGAGAGAAGGGGGAATCCCCCCCGACATGGTAGATTCTGTACCAACGAGAAAAACATGGACAATATCGGGTTTAATCTATAGAGGGAGAGTAGGATCGATTGATAAAGAAATCAAATCGACCACTTGAGTTTCATTCTCTAAGGGGAGAATGGGGTCGACAGGTGGAAACAGATTGATCGCTTTGGCACTCTTCAGAGGAGGAGTGGGATTGATCGGTGATGTAACCGAAACAACCACTTTGGCACTCTTTGGAGGAAGAGTGGGATTGCCCGATGATGTAATCGGAGCAACCGATTTGGCACTCTTCATATGAAGGGTGGGACTGATCGAGGCAGGGACTTGATCAATCACTTTGACACTCTTCGGAGGAAGAGTGGGATCAACCAAGTTGGCACTCTTTAGATGAAGGGTGGGACTGACCAATGAAGGGATTGGATCAATCACTTGGGTTTCACTTTTCATATGAAGAGTGGGGCTGATTGATGATAGAACTGGATCAACTACGTTGGTTAGTGGTTCAACCGAGGATGAAACTAGATTTACCACCTAATCAATTGGATTGACCAGTCCATCAACTAACAGTGGGTTGGGAGAAATCTTATGATAACCGATTGGAAGTTAAATATTTTTCAAAAGAGAAGAAACCTCATCCATATAAGGACAAAGGTGAGAATAATGATCACCTTCGCATAACATACAAGGAAATTTTATAGTTGTCTTCTTCTTACCAACCTTAACGCCACTAGTTGATGGGGCATCACCAACATGTACATTAGGGGCTGATGACGTGGATGACCACATTTCTAATACCTTGGGAAGACCAGGGAAATCCCTTAGAAAGTGGTCACCCTTACAAAGACTATAAGGGAATTTGGGTTTCAGATTCTTCATTTTAATCTTGTTGAACTCATCAACACTCCCATTACTATTAATAGTAGTTGGTTGCTTAGATCCAACATTTGATGTAGTTGAAGGCTTGGTCCTTTTCGGGTTCTTCTTCATCTTCTCTTTCCATTTCTTCTTCTTCTTATCAATCTGGCTACTTTCTTGAGAGATTTCACTAGGAAAAGAAGGAGAAATGGAAGGAGACCTAACAGACGAAGAAGGAGAAAGGTATACATGAGGTTGATGTGTGGGTGGTGTACTGACATCTGAATTATTAGGTGCAGGTGAAGCACTGGGAGGATTCAAGATTACCAGAGTGGGGAATAACCAAACAAGTAATCCAATGGTGAGTCCTGGAAGACTCAGTGTGGTAATGTACGGAGGACTAATGTTTCCAAAAGAAGGAAAGGTGAAAGGTTCCCCGGGACAAGGGGTTCCTCCATTGGTACTCCCAAGAGTTGATGCCATTAACAATGACTCGACCTAAGGTCCACTAAGTAAAAAAAAAAACACACGCTATGAATCTAAAAGAAAACAATGAAACAAAACTTCCCACAATGAAACCACTAGTTGGTGATGAAATCCAACATCGTGAGATCAATACAGGAAGGGGCAGGGATAGAGCGGGTGGATCAATTACATTGGTGACCTACTTAATGGACTTACGCCTTGGTGAAAGCTTCCACGTCGTAAATTTGGATTTACCCTCGAAGGATCCTGAGTGAGTTTGACCAACATCTGTTCTAGGTATAATGAGACTTCCCTTCACCGTCACCTCGTGTAAGACCCTGAAGATTATGGATACTAAGGTCACCAACTCACAATCAACCCCTGGGTGGGTACAGTCGACAATCTAGTCTAAACGTATAGGTAGGATAACAAGTCCAAAATATTTCGAGAGAACTGAGGACAAATGGACCGGTAGAACTCCAGAGGACCCCGAATGGATTCAGAATTCACGAAGCACTGAGACCAAATGAAGACAGTTAAACCTCAAGAAGAACTTCCAATATATGATCTGACTACTTGTTGACAGGCGAAATTGACCATGCGTCAACTGGAAGAGTGGAACCGGTCCAGGGTTGTCTAATAACCCAATCCATTTGGGATGAACCACCCTGATGGGTTTATCGGCTCCGTTAGCCGATCTAAGGTCCTAAGAAACAAAAAAAGAAAAACTACTCTAAACTAACTAATCTAACTAAATACTAAAACAAACTAAACTAATCTAACTAAAAAGAAATAAAACAAACTAATAAACCAAACTAACTATTCTATATACAATCTACTATCTAATACTATACTAACTTTAACTAATTAAATATCTAACTACTAACGGAAATATGACTTATTCACAAAATGTACAATATCTACAATTTACAGATTTGAATCAAACCTGAAAAACTCATTTGTATTCTGCCCTAAGACAGAGAAAGATATTTTTGTTGATTTTATAATTTTATGAACAGAAATAAAACAAAAACTAACTAAACTAAACAACTAATATACTAATTCTAACTACACATCTAACTAAACATATATCTAACCAAACTACTTAAATTATACTAAACAAATTAACGAAAATAAATCACAAACTGACCTGGAGAAATGCTCCAGATTTGTCCTGTGTATGATGATTGTCTTAGCTGATTGGAGGGAGGAAACCCGCACCGAATTATCCAGGCGCTCCTTGTAAACAGAAAGATGCAATGCTCTTCAATATAATTACAGGACAAACAAGACATAACAATTACAACAATCTTATGATTTATAAATCTTCGCAGTTAGATAAACCTGTATGCAAAGACTTATACAAAATGCTTCAATTAACGAAGAAGAGAAATCTGTGATTCATTAACTGAAACAAAGTAATTGCTGTATTTTTTTTTTAAATAATGAAAGAAATCAGATATGGATCACATTAATTAAATCACATCATTCTGCAATAGACTATGATATCTAAAGTAGTCTATAATCAACTGCAAATGACATGCATAAACTTGAAACAAAAGATTGATATATTGAAAAGCGAAAGCTGTAGAAAAACATCAACTCCTGTCTCAGTTTGTATTAGAAATCCATAGCCTGGTTCTCCCACAAGTGAGGATGCTCCTTATTACAAAAAATAATAAGTATTTAAAGGTCTTCTACAGGGTAAAACATCCCTGTAGAAGTTATCAAAACCGTGTACATAAAATCTGGGAAGATGTCCCAAGTCTGACTAAACTAAGAACCTAAAACAAAACTAAATCAAATAAATATCTCCTAGACTGTCCAGTATGTCCAATGCAATTCGGATGTACCTGAAAGGTGTTCAAAATGGACAAGTTAGAAGGGTATTTTATTAATAAAATGATAAAAAAAGTCTAATTCTATAGACTAGCTACATAATCTTGCGATTCTGTAGCTGGTCTAAATAAGACACAGAATCAACATTAAAATCAACTCAAATCTTTTAAAGAATTACATTCAACTAACATCCGATAGATATTTGAAAACGAATCATTCAAGTTGAAATTGTTATATCATTTTGAAATCAAACAAGACCAAGATCAATCAAATGACTACAGAGATTGGTGTATTCTGTTTCGTTTGTTGCCACAAAGTCGGGTGAACAAAATCATATTGAACAACAATGAAATCGTTTCATATCACATTGAAATTGATATAATTAAAACAAAACACAGGCAATTGTAATGCTGCCTCATCAACAAGAAACACGATCGAATCCAAACAGGATCATTTTCAAATCGACATAACTGTATTGACATAACAAACGATCCATGCCACAAGCGAGTTATATCAAAACTGGCACGTAAATCAACTCAAATGAAATCACAACAGGATCAATCAGTTGGTAACAGAGTTCGTAAGAATTATCCGATCGTTTTTTATTGCAAATTGGGGCAGACAAAATCATTCACGAGATCATTTCTTGAATGCATTTTGAAATGACTATTACCCGAATTTCCTCATACGAATTTGACAAAAATGACATAAGTCGATCTGAATTAACAAACTCGTTTGAAAATTAAAATTAACAGAGCTACAATCAAGTCTATTTTTTATACAAATACAACTCATAAAATCAATCATGCTAACTGAAAATACACAACAATCCAATCAAGCGAATCAAACAACTGGGGTTTAACATAGTTGTCGTGAATCAAAATCGTTCCACGATTCGGGTGTATTTGCACAGGATTAAATGAGAACATTGTTTTCATGAAAAACAGAGTCGTTCTTTCCAAATCATTGCAAATCAGAGTTGTATTCCCGATTTAGAAAATTATATCAATTCAAACTCACGAAGTTGTTCCAAAATCACGACATACAAACTGAATTAGAGCTGATATAATCTAACCATAACGAAATTATATCAAATCAAATATGATCGTGCTCTAAATTCAGTATGAAAAACTTCCTGTTCAAATTGGATACAAACAAATTCACTTGAAAGAAAACCATCGATTTCGTTAACTTAACAGACAAACAAATCAAATCCGATGACAATCTATCAGTGGATAAACTGGGTATGAGCAAATCGTGTATCCAAATTGAAATTTCATTTATTTTTAGCAAAGTGAATACAATGTACAGGATGAACACATTATCACAGAGCCATTTCGAATGATAGATAGAGCTATTTGAAAACCAAATTCAAATCATTATATTAATCCTGGTCATTCACAAAACTAAAATGATATCAAAATTCATACCTATATGACGAGCAGATGGCTTGATCATGACATTTTGGAGTTGACAATGGCTGTAGCCGATTCAACATTCCGAAAAATGATGGAACCAATAGTCCTCTGCTTCCTATCAGTTGCTTGAAGTTTGTCTCTTTGGCTGGTCAATACTGCAACTTGATTTTCCAATGATTGGATTTTCGATTGAAGTAGGGGAACATCTATATAGTATCGTTCCAACCACAAATCACATTGGTCACAGGACGACTGTTCGAGCTTCGAAAGTGCAGGTGAAGATTTAGTTACATTGCCGAGGGTTTCGTTAGGTAGTTTGATCCCAGGGTAGCTAGGATTATTCTTTAGGCAAGGGGGCAGATTGGAAACAAAATCATAAGGTGGCTCAGAGCACAGACCCTGTGAGTAAGGGTACTCACTAGCTAGGAAGCGTTCTATGTCAGATTCCAAATCCTCACTAAGGACTATGGGCTTCTTCTCAATACTAGGTTTAGGCTTATTTCTATCCATTCTCGAGATAAGCCGAGCATTCTTTTTTCCTTTGCCACCAACAGTAGGGTTACCTCTAATCTTTTTTCTCACAGGCTTTTTTATAGCCTCGACCTTCTCAGTTATAGCGTCGGGTAAGTCAATATCGGGGTCGACCGAAGGCTTAGGAGAGGGAAGTAGGACATGGAAGGGCACGGGTGGCTCGACCTTAGCTTCATTAATCACAGGCTTTTCAACCTGGACCGGGTCTATATCATGAAAACCATTTCGAGCGATAAAAGCTCGCCAGCTATCACCGTGGAGACTTAAGTGATGAACAATGATAAGTCTAATTAGTCCATGGTGGAACAGGCTACTATCAGCCTTCTCCCTTTTAAACCTTTTTGACATTTTATACAGGCTACGCTGGAAATAGAAAGGCATATTCAATGGATACCCTATAAAATTCATTAACAAACGCAGGTGGTAGAGAAAAACGAGTCCATATCGACCCTCACAGGTCACGAATTGTTTAACTACTATCATGAGGTCATGCCATCGTGGTTTAAGCATGGAAATGGACATACCTCTGTCACAAGATGTGACCTTTCGCGAGACGAACAGTAGCGGCCATGGCACCTCCTCGACCTTAGAATTTTTAAACCAACGCTGGCCCAAGGATGGTAACCCTGTAGCAGAACTAATAAACTCCTCATTTATTTCCAACTGAATGTCACCCACCTTGGCTCTATAGCCATCAAAAGTAAGGGCGAACTGCTGTGCCACAAATAAATTAAAACCCTCGAATCGCTGTACAAAGGTGAGCCAACCGTTATCCTCTAAGTCTTTCTGGGCACTGTCGAATAGTAGCAAGGCTTGGCTACCATTCGGCTCGATTCGCACCACCGGTGCCATGGCGCCGAGCACACAGTAAGTCCAGGGTTTGGATCATAACACACACAGGAGCAGAGTGCACGAAGGGTTACCCGATCTAACAGAGGTGAAACATGGATAAGGGATAGGGATTAATGTCATCGTGCAAAGGTGGTGGAGCTTATCTCTGCCATGCATAATAGTTATTGCCAAGGTACAACCACCAGCTTATATCTGTTCAACCCACTATTGTATAGTTTTAAAAATCATGTCACTTGCCCGAACAATGAAATCAATGGTAAGTGTATAAACCAACGCGCACAATCAAAGTTATGCCATAGTTTTAAAACCAATCATACAAATTGAAATCAATACCAAGTGTTTAACGAATGTAACAATGCATTGTATCAATTCATATCAAGAGTTTAAGCGAGGTACCAATGCGTTTTGAACTAGGTGTCATATCAAATGAAATATATCAAGGTTTAACCATAACACCTATATATCTTATGAAACCAATGTGCAAAGTAATTTGATCAAATAACATGTAAATCCAAATGCCAATGCATTACAAACTCAAAGTCACACAATCAATCCAAGACTGTCCCAAGAGTACAGATCGAAAAGTTTTGCCAACTGTATAATGATAAGTAAAATGTAGGCTCAATAGGCTTATCGACAAGAAGGATAACGACAGTTCAATAATGATTCTAATGTGACTACGAAAGACCAAGTTTTCTGGCTTATAGTCGTGAAAACAAAAACGAAGGTAGATGTGCAAATGTCGTAAAAATAAAAGTGTCGTTTATTTGAGAATTGCGACGAACAATTGATGTTTGCAAAACATTGGTGTAGGCAACTTATAAAACAGTAAAAAATAAAAATTGAATTGGCTGCCAACACTACTATGAATGGTTGAACCACGAAGGGATAATCTCCACAACTCTCCTGAAAACGACCTCGTGCGTAACCCCTGTGTGAGAGGGGGATCCCAGAAATCCTATATGACAATTGGATTTGCTCTCCCTATCGCAAGATGCCAATGTTTGTTTGAAAGCTTTGGAAAGTTATCCTTTCAACCTATTCCAAAGCCCTACACCTTAAGATAAAGTAGGTTTTCTAACAAAAAATGTAAAAATGTCTGATGATATTTAGTTTAGCGTTGATTTTAGTGGCTTTTGTTTACTCAGAGGTGTATGAGAGTGAAAACTAATGATATCATGACTCAATTCCCAAAACATGCATAAGAAATGATAAGCAATATTTTCTTTCAATGAATGTCTATTTAAGGGAAGGAGAAGGATTTTCCTTTCACTTTCAAACACTAAGATGCAATGAAATCACGCAATAGTCCTCAATAAAAAATCCAATACAATGCTAAAATTTTTATATGTGACTGATAATCAGTTTGATGTAAAGCTTTGTATGTTAATCAAACTTCAAGATCTATGAGATTTAAGCAACCCGGAAGAAAACGTCATGTAAACAAAAACACACCCTCGTTGTGATCAAACAAGAAGAAAGAAAACCAAATCCAGACAGGAGGAAATCCTTGGAGAAAAGACCTGAAAGATCAAAATTAAATAGTGAAAAGATCTTTGAATTTCCTTACAACAACTTTTAGTCAATTAGATAAGTGAGAAAGCAATAGATCGACTCCAAATATTAGGGAAGAAGAGTGACTCAAATAAAGGAAAATAGATGTCAAAAATCCAAACAAAACATCATTAATCCTTAGAAATCAAATAATTGGAGGCTAAACAAGGACACACTAAGATAGCATAAACCCTGAGAAGATGAATCAACAAAAAGAAGATTGAGAAAAACTACTCCCAAGAAGATTTTTGTAGAAAAAGGGGTAGCGCTCTGGTGTCAAGGGTACCAGAGCATTGCAATGCTCTGTGGGAGCCTTCCAGGGAGTGTCAATGCCCTGGTGGTAAAGGCAGGGGAGCGCTGGCCTCTCAGAACTCAAAAATTCTCCCAGAAATAAAAAAAAAACTCAGGAAAAATGCAAAAATTCAGTGTGTAAGATGAATCCAAGAGCCAACAACACATCTAAGGGTTAGAGACACATCATGCATAATATTAAAAAATGAGAAAAGGACAAAAAAAGATCTAGGAAAGGAATCAAAAATCAAAGTTCCTACCTAGTGGAGTCGCCAATTTTTGTTACAGAGAAATCCCCTTGCACACAAGTGGATTCTCTCTTGGATACTATACCCCTATGACCAAGACAAAAAATGATATTATGGACACTGACATTCCTTTTAGATCTAATTAAGATAATGTATGAAAAGGAAGAAGAAAAGTGTACCTTTTTAATGGTGTTTGTCCTCACACAGTCCATGTTGAGATTCGATCCTAAGATCCTCAATAAGTCCTATAGAAGAAACAAAGATACAACAAACTTCCTATTCTACTGAGATTAGCTCAAAAACTGATCTATCTACTAGAGAAAAGTTCATGAAATGTACGCAAACTTTAAAGGAAACAAGCCAAGCATAGATTTATATTAATGAGAACAAAGTGGTGCTTACAACTATGGATGTAGTGCAATAGCTTCACCAAGCTCCCTTTGTCTAGACCCTTGCTCAAATAATCCACACAGAATGCTGATGCTTCAATGATATTTCCCTTATGCGATCATAAGTTTGATACTTCACAATTTCTATATATCAATACCACTCATGAGATCATAAGTTTGGTATCTCTCAATCTCTATTCTATATCATGTACCTTTCACCATGAGAAGGCCTCCTTATATAAGATTGGAGAGACCCAACCACTTGAGAGATATTTGGGATAAGTTGGGGATTATTCTCCTTTAGTTGTGGATATCCCCTAAGATCATTCCTTGACCTCAGATTCGAATCCAACCAACTTCAGATATTGAAGGGATTCTTCCCTAATTTATCTCTACAAACCAAAATTCACTCATAAAGGGAATCTCTCCCCAAAAAGGGTGCACAGAGTGTTTCATCGCTCCCCCAAAGAAGGCTAGGGAGTGCCGGCGCTCCCTGACAGTGGGTAGGGGAGTGCTTCCTTCTAAAAATCATTTTTGAGTGGTTTTCTCCATGGGAAATGCTCTGTACTCTTCATCAAATGATTTCTCTTCCTAAAACCAGTCTTTGAGGGTGTCTTAAGTGTCCCTGTGATGTCGTTAGAGGAACAACATAGGAAATATGGCAATATGATGTTTGCGACACTTGTGGTAAAGATGTGACACTTACAACACTTGTAATGATGACACTTGTGACACTATTGAAGTGAGTAATTTTTATGTACAACACTTTGTAGAAATCATCAAACCCTTACAAAAGATGATTCACAAAGATGCTGAATTTAAGTGGGATGATGAGCAAAAATATGCCTTCAACAATATCAAGGATGCCATTTCCCGGGCCCCAGTGCTATGAAATCCCGATTTCAATAGAGACTTTTTCCTTTATAATTTCACCTCCGATCAATCGCTAGTTGTATTCTTGACTCAGAAGGATGATGGAAAAAATGAAGCCCCAGTGTCATTTATGAGTACTAATATTCAAGGAGCCGAGATCAAATATCCTACTGTAGACAAACATGCCTACGTGGTTTATAAGGAAGTAAAACATTTCAGGTCTTACATCCTCAAGAATCACACTAAAGTAATTGTGCTGCACCCTGCAGTCCGATCCTTGTTCACCCAGTAGGAAATGGGGGAAAGAAGGGGGAACTGGATGACAGTAGTCCAAGAATTTTATCTAGATGTAAAACCTACAAAACTAGTAAAAGGACAAGGTTTGTGCAAGCTTGCAGTCAAATCCCAGGATCAAGTAAATAAAGATCTCAGATGGGATAACGAAAAAATAACTTTGGTGTCGTGAAGTAGCATACATATCCCCAGGACAAGACTCCTGGTATGAATATTTAACTTATCTTCTACATCATGGAACTTGTCCTGAAAACCTCAACCCTAGAGAAAGGAGAGCCCTGAGATTAAAATCTGCACAATATCGTCTTATAAATTCGTTGCTCTTCTGCATCAATTATGATGGGGTACTATTAATATGTATCGAATGAGAAGACACAGACAAGGTACTGGAAGAACTCCATGATGGGCCCACCAGGGGACATTTTGCAGGAAACACTACCTCTCATAAGATTCCGAGAGCTGGCTATTATTAGCCCACCTTGTTCAAAGACACTCATACTCATGCTAGAAATTGTAAGACTTGTCAAATAAGAACTGGAAAGGAGAGAAGAGTGGAGGTACCACTCCAACCTATTACTGTCTCTCGACCTTTCGAGCAGTGGGGTTTGGATATCATAGGAGAAATCACACCTAGCTCCTCAAAACTGCACAAGTACATTCTTATTGCCACCGACTATTTCACAAAATGGGTAGAGGCCATCCCTCTGAATCATGTAAACGAGAAGGTAGTGATCCAAAAACTGATCACGAGGTTTGGTGTCCCTTCTGTTCTGGTCTTTGATAATGCAACTTACTTTTCTTCCACCCTATTGACAGAGTTTTCTCTGAACAAAGGAATCATAACCAGGTACTCTGTAAATTACTATCCCCAAGGAAATGGTGTGTCTGAATCGACTAATTAAAACCTGGTAAGGATATTAAAGAAGATAGTTACAGATAATCAAAGAAATTGGCATATCTGATCTATAATCCTCTATGGGCTGATAGTGTCACACCCAAAGAAGCTATAGGAAATTCCCCATACTTTTTGGTCTACGAGAAAGAATCCAACCACCCAAATGGAATCTATCTTCCATCTCTTCAGTTGGCCCAAGATTCCAATGAAGAACCCTCATCGACCATGCAAAAAGGGATTAACACTTTTCTCATGCTGGAAGAAGAGAGGGAAAAGGCTAAGTCAAAAGTCCTAGCTCACCAATAGATAATGAAAAGATGGTTTGATAAGCATAAGGATAGATAAAATAATTTTGAAGTAGGAGACTTAGTCCTGAAGTGGGACAGATCAAATGAACCTAAAAGGAAACATTCTAAGTTTCATAGTTTAGGGCTTGGACCTTTCCAGGTAGATGAGAAAATCGGGGCAGTAACTTATTGATTACAAAGTCTGAGGGGAGAACCTAATGCCCTCCTAGTAAATGGCCAAGCCTTAAAACAATACTTCTAGTAAGTTTAAAAATAAAAATAAAAATAATATATATATATATATGTGTGTGTGTGTGTGTGTGTGTGTGTGTGTTTTACATTCTTTGTATAATGTCTTCACGATTGCGCAAGTACGTCTTTTGTTGTTTATTTTCTTCCTATATTTCTTTGCTTTTGAAGGTATGTCTCATGAAATGATGGTTGGTCTTAAGGTCGCACAATGTAGCAAACACTGTTCCTAACTCATCGCTCACTCACAAACACTAGAAACACTGGAAAAATTGCGGTTACTTTGAGGAATCCTCTATCCAACCATAGAAAACGAACGACTTAGGAGAAATGTAAAAAATGTCTACTTTGTGATTCAGTTAGACCTCAAGGGAAAGAAGGAAATCCGGAAAGGAATACATAAACCTAGAAACAGAGCTAACAAAGAATCCACCTTTGTTGATTAAGGTTGGTTGTCATTGATGTCAACCCTTTAAGAAAGACCCATAGCACAAAGGTTTGGGTAATGGAGCCAATATTGTTTGATGTAAATATGACTCATTATTGTTTTGTCATTTTTGATAAGAATTAAATATGGATGAACTCCAAAGTGGTCCCCTTATGGTGAAATCCCTCACGGGAAGACGCTTTGTGGAGTAAGAGAACCCATGCTTAATTGTGGAATAATGAGATGAAGGAAAGCAAAATTTTCAGGGAAAAATTTTCAGAGAAAATATCCTAGATGGATAGTGTTTGTCATGTCATTTCCTGTGGTATGTGGAACGTCACATAATTCCTCACGGTTAGAGAGTTATGGCAATGAGAAGTTGGAGACCCTAGGTTTGGGTGATGGACCCAAGTTTGTTTGATGGGTAACGGTATGAGTTATGATATATTTTTAGATAATAGTATTCTATATGGATATTACATTTCATTCCATTTCTGGTGGTATGTAGAACGTCTCATAACTCCTCACGGTTTGAGAGTTATGGCCTTACGAAGTTGGAGGACCCTCATATGTCATCTAGAAGCCCCAAAAGGTCAAAGTAGTCAAAGTGGTTTAAGA
>SNQJ01S0074511.1:7636-20360 GCA_010110895.2 Picea sitchensis
CTGACCATTTGTTAAGCTCGGGATAGGCCACCCAACTTGTTCCCTGTCTTTGAACTCTGTCCTGTGCACCTGTCTCATCAAGATCAACTGTAACACAATCATGATAACTGAAAACATATTGTTAGCCATTTGTACCCTGTCACATCTTACTTAAGCCACTATCATCCATGTAGACAACATTACTAATGATAGAATAAAAAATATGACTACAAATGAGTTGATATGTTCGTAATATTTGCACGACATTAGCTTATATTGAAGCAAACTGTGATTGATTTTCCATTCTACAATCATCTCTTGTTCTTGCTTAGATCGATTACTTGATTTGAAACAATTATAGGTGTGTTGTTTGCTTGAGCTTCCTTTCTTAATTGTTCCATAGTTTGAAGAGTTTTATTTTCCTTTACATGATGAGAATGAACCACATATTCTTGACTTGCTTTGGTTAAATGATATTGATTCTTTGTCCTGTAGAAGATTTCTTTATGATCATACAAGTATGGACTGCCTAAGACCATTCCACATTGACTTAGTGGCACCACATCACATGTTACCTCGTCTACAAACTTAGATGAAATTGCAAATTTGAATGTGCACTACTTTGTTATGTGCATTTGATGATGGTTGCTTATTAATTTAAGTGTGTAGGGCCTATGATGCATCTGTGTTTTTAATCCCAATTGCTTAACCAATTCCTATGAAATTAAGTTAGATTGAGATTCACTATCTATCAATGTATCGACCTTAGAGTCCCTCATGATGACCCTAATGTGAAACAAATTACTTCTACAATCAAGTCCTTCACCAATTTTACCTGTCATACCAACCAATGAGACTTTAGATTCGTCACCTGAATCAGATCCCAAGTATGTGGATCGTGTTGCTACTGCAACTGTTTGCCTCCCTTTCTTCTCCTTGAACCACTTTGGTCTCTTCTTAGGATGCAATTTCCAACAATGGTCCTCATCATGCCCCTCTTTCTTGCAATGTTTGCAAGAGGGCCTCTCTTCCTTTCTCATCACTGCATTTTCATTCTTTCCATGCCAATTCCTTTTGTCCTCTTTCCTTGAAGACGATTCCCCTGATACACCAACACATGTTTTCCCTGCTTCAATGTATGTGGCTTGAAGATAAACCTCATCAAGATTAGTTGGTCCAAACATAAATACAGTATTTCGAATATGTGCAGGTAAACCGCATATATACTTCATAAGAGTTTCTTGGGTATGTAAAGGAATATCTAACATCAATGTCATTTTATGAAATCCATCTATGTATTCTTGCACTGTTTGTCCTTTTCTTATTTTTAAAGCTTTCCATTCAATTAACACTTTCTCTTTATAACCCAAAGGATAGAATTGTTTTCTAAGAGTAGAAATGAAACTTTTCCATAATGGAAATACATTACCCACTTGTTGCGTGCCATTTTGCAACTTTCTTTTCCACTAGATGAGTGATGTGCCTGCAAGTCTCAATGATGCCAATTTTATTTGAGTGGCCTCATCCTTGATCTGTTGCACACTGCAATAGACCTCCATCTGTCTGACCCAATTTTCAAGTCTCTCTACATTAACTTCACCATCATATATGGGTAATTCAAATTTAACATCAAGTTTTAATAAAGGCATTCCATTCTTATGTTTATGAACACGTTTCTTTGCATTGGATTTAGAACTTGAACATGAAGAAGGAGGTGAAGATCGAGGTGAAGGAGGAATTTGAGGAGGATCCTCTCCTTCTTCACTTTTTCCCTTTGAAGATTCACCAAGTACTGGTCTCTTTCGTTCCAAGTAATCTTCATACAAATCCTTCATCATCTCTGACATGGCGAAGAAATTTTTTTGAATCTCTTTCTCATCCTGAGAAAGTCCCTCTTCTGATGCCATCATCTCACTTTGAGAAGTTCTCTTTCTCAATCCAATCAATGGATTCTCTTCAACAATCTCTCCTTTACAATGAAGTAGCTTTTCCCTGGTTAACATGCAAAACTCAAATCCAAACGTCAACTAGCTCTGATACCACTTGATCTGAAAAGATCTTTTAAACAACAATGCCTGAGTTATTATGCAAGTGTTTATTAACCAATTAGGAAGCTGAAAGAAAGAGGTAGAATTATAGAAGAATCATCACATCCATATGCACATATACAAATCTGATATAAAGCAAGAAACAACAACAAACCATAACACCAATGTGATAATGGAGTTCAACAATCTCGCCTACATCTCTGGGCCTTTGTCTCAGTGGGTGAGGCTTTCTTATTTATGTTCAAAGCTCAATAACTGCATCAAAACAGTACCAAAAGGTTACAAAATAGATTTTTCCTTGTTCTACTAGATCTCTAGAACCCAACAGAAGAAACGACACTGAAATCGGATGACCGGAGCTCCCAAAAATGGCCCGCAAAGGTGCGCTCCTCAACAGTTTCCTTGCATAAAAATGGCTTTGGCTTGGAAAATCTTCAGCATAAACCTGCTCTGAATTTCCTCCCATGGCTTGAAGAAGGTCAGGTTTATATATATCTTAAGTTGGTAACCATCGCCCAACTTCCCCCCAATATATGGCCTCAAAAAGGGTCCAATATCCCCCAATATTGGCCAAAAATCTCCAAAAATCATTAAAAAATCACTATAATATAGTTCAAATACCCACTTTTGGAGAAATATAGGGTTTATACCATCTGGCCTGGGCACGCGCTCCTAAAACACAATCATATGGTATATTATGGCCAAGCGCCATCCCCCTAGGGGATGCACGTTGGCCCTTACCCTGCAAGCTCCGGTCACATGTCAAATGCAATGGGACTGAGTCCCGAACGGTGCGCCTAGGTTGTTGGTCACCACCCCCGAGTCACATGGTGGGTAGGTGTGTGTTGACCCATGGACCACACACACGATCCTGTCCAAACTCCATCCCCTTCGGGTTCCTCTCCAGTTCACATCCCAATGGCAGGTGCTAATCCCCCCAGAAGTAGAATGGATTCTATAGTGGCTGCTAGGTACACCCCTCTTGTTCCGCCTCATCCTCTCAGTGGTCTCCTAGCTAATGGCTACCTTAAACAATTTCCCAATTTCACAGGTGAGGGAGATATAACTGCATAGGAGCACCTTGCATCCTTTTATAGTTATGCTAACAATTTTGTTATTGTGATTGAAGATGTGTGGATGAGAATTTTTGTTCATAGCCTTGATGGAGAGGCCAATAAATGGTTCAGGGATTTTCCCCCTGAATCTATTGATGGGATTGAAGCCCTTGATGAAGCCTTCTTAAAGAATTGGGGTGATAGAAAGGATTTCCTTTACTATATTACAGAGTTCGGGTCACTGAAGAAAGGGGAAGGGGAATCTGTTTCTGGCTTCTGAAAGAGGTTAAATATAATGTATAATAAAATTCCCACTGAGATTAAGCCTACAAAAACCTCTGCAAAGATTACTTATTCTAGTGCTTTTGACCCTGATTTCTGCTTCCTGTTAAGAGAAAGAAGAGGTACCTCCTTGGCTCATATGCAAGATGCAACCATTGAATTAGAATCTAATATATTGGTAGTTGATAAGATTAGGAGTAAGGATGATAGAGACAGAAGAAAAGGTAGGTCTGAAGGTTCGACTTCTAGTTCCTTTGCTACCCCCCCTCAAATGGATGAAGTAACCAAACTACTAAAGTCACTTTCTGCGAGGATGGAAAGATTCGAATTGGAAGGAAAGTAGAGCTATAGAAATCCCCAAATTGTTGATAAAAGGGGTAGTTTCAAAAGACCAATTAATGCTTCTCAGACCATCCAAAGAGATCAGAGAAACAAGGATCGAGATGATCAGAAAATCCAAACTCCTCTCCAAAATAACCTGGTTACTGATGAAGATGGAGAGGAAGAAGATTTTGATCCCGAGATCCATTTCCTTGGAGATATCTTTTCATCCCCTCATTTAAATCAGTCTGCATACGAATAAGACCTCATGAGTAATCAACTGAATGAGATGAGAAAGGGAGAAAAGACCATCAACGATCCGAATAGATATAACCTCCGATCCAAGAAGAAGGAAGGAAATCCTGACACTCCTGAATGACCTGCTAGAGTTGAGAAACCTGCTAGAGATATAGCGGGTAGCAGGAAAGAAAGGAAGGCACAAAGCACCCCACCAGTGGTCAAAAATCCTGTCCTATAGGTGAAGGAGATTCTGAAGCCTCCCTCCCCTTATAGATTTGAGCATGAGATTCAAAATATTAGAATCCATGTACCTCTCTTAGAGTTAGTCGAGCATGAGGATTTCAAAAGGTGCCTATCAAAAAGTTTTCAACCCGAACCTGCATCTCACTCCACAGACTCAGTTAACCTCCAAGATGAAAGGCCAACTTTCATATTAGGGCCTTTGGTAGAGGATAGAGATGACTCCTCCCCTCCCTTATACACCTCAATGAACATCCATGATAAGGTGCTGCATAACTGCTTGATGGATTTAGGGGCATCTCACAATCTTATGCCTAAGATTGTCATGGAAGAGCTTGGATTGGAGGTTACAAAATCCTACCACGACCTGTATTCTTTCGACTCTAGGAAGGTAAATTTACTTGGGGTTATCAAAGAACTGGTCGTTTCTCTATTTCAGCTGCCAATGAAGAGCGTGGTCATGGATATCATAGTGGCTGATGTTCCCCCTAAGTTTGGGATGCTTCTGTCTAGATCTTGGATAAAGAGACTGGGGGGAACCTTGCAGATGGACCTTTCATATGCCACCATTCTTGTGTTCGGGGGTGAACAAAGGAGACTTTACAGGGAAGCTCAATTTCCCTACATCATTAGTGATGAAACAAACCCCACCAACCATCCTATTTTTTCTCTTGACATTGATTTGGGATCCAACATATTGCAGCTCACTATTGCTCCTGAACCCCCTCTTGAAATTAGAAAGCAACCCATCAATTTTTGTGAAACCCCTCCTCCAACTACCTCTGTTTGGAAGATGTTCTTTGATGGAGCCTCTTCTAAGGAAGGTGCTGGTGCTGGAGTGGTCTTTGTTTCACCTTATCAAGAGACTATAGCTTTGTCCTACAAGCTAGACTTTGAGGCTACCAACAACGTGGTAGTGTATGAAGCTCTTGTTTTGGGTTTAAGGGCTGCAAAGGACATGGGGATTGAGGAGATATTGGTATTTGGTGATACAAAACTAATTGTTCATCAGATCAAAAGTATTTACCAAGCTAAGCATCCTAGGCTTAGAGATTACAAAAACAAAGTGTGGGACCTAGTTGATAGTTTCTTCTTGGCTTTCAACATTTCATTTATTCCAAGAGAGGAGAATACCATGGCTGATTCTTTGGTTGTTTCAGCAATCCATTTCAGAGTCCCATTGCCACCAAAACTCAAGTATGATGTAGAGGTGAAATATAGGCCCTCTGTACCTGACAATGTCAATAATTGGAAGGTGTTTGAGGATGACCTGGAGCTCAAAACATTCCTTGAGTCCGTTGATGAATTTTCTTCATTACATATAGATCAAGATCATGACTATGAAAATAATCCTCATGCTGATGTTATTCTAAGCAAAATTACCCATCATCATATTGTTCAGTTTCCTAGCAATCATATTCCAAAAGGACTAGTTCCTTTGGAAAGACTGTTCGACGAGAATGATGTGGCAGTGAAGGTTAAAGGTTCAACTGATGATGCTCATGTAGCTGAGTACAATATTGGTACAAAGAAGGATCCAAAATTTGTCAAGTTGTCAAGCAACTTGTCAAGGGAACAAAGGGTTGAATATGCAGAGTTGTTAAAAGAATTTGCTGATGTGTTTTCCTGGACATATGACACAAGTGTCATTGAACATAAGATACCATTGAAGGAAGAGGCCAAACCATTTAGGCAGAAATTGAGACAAATAAATCCTATGTTGCTGCCTATTATGGAGAAAGAGGTGAAAAAGATTTTGGATGCCCAGATTATCATCCCTCTGAGGTATTCTGAATGGGTGGCCAACTTGGTTCCAATGAGAAAGAAGAATGGATAAATCAGACTTTGTGTCGATTTCAGGAATCTGAACAAAATCTCTAAGAGGGACAATTACCCCTTTCCAAAGATGGAGCACATATTGCAGAGGGTGACTGGTGCATCTAGGATGTCCATGATTGATGGATTTTCTGGCTACAATCAGATTTCTATCTTGCCTGAAGACAAATAGAAGACAATCTTCACTACTCCTTGGGGTACATTCATGTACGCTAAGATGCCCTTTGGATTGATGAACGCAGGGGAAACCTTCCAACAAGCTATGGACATTGCATTCATCGGAGAAAAATATAGATTTGTAGTCATCTATTTGGATGACATTACAATTTTCTCCAGGTCTGATAAAGAACACTATTATCATCTAAGAAAGGTCTTCTTGAAATGCAGGAAATTTGTTCTCTCCTTAAATCCTAAAAAGTCATTGTTTGCCATGAAGGAGGGGAAATTATTGGGGGACATAGTATCATCTGAGGGAGTAAGGATTGATCCCAGTAGGGTAGAAGCTATCCAAGCCTTGTCACTCCCTAGATCCAAGAAAGAAGTTCAGTATTTCTTGGGCAAAATTAATTTTTTGAGAAGGTTTGTTTCTAATTTTGCTGAAATGGTAAAATATATTACAACCATCTTGAGGAAGGGAAATGAAGTCACATGGACTGCAAAATCTTGAAATTATTTTGATCAAATAAAGAAAGCCTTGAATGAATCACATGTGCTTATCAGTCTTGATTACTCCAATGATTTTCTGATTTTCTCTTTCGCTTCATTTGACACAGTAGCAATTGTTTTATTGCAGAAAAATGATGAAAGGTTGGAGCAACCTATTTCCTTTTGTAGTATGGCATTGAGATAAGCTGAGCTAAGGTATGCCATCATGGAAAAGTAGGCCCATGCTTTGGTAAAATGCCTCAAGGTTTTCAGAGTCTATGTTCTGCATTCAAAGGTCATTGCATATGTCCCTTCAACTTCTTTGAAGGAGATCCTCATCCAGCCTGACATAGATGAAAGAAGGAGCAAGTGGATTGCCAAGATCCTTGAATTTAAGATTGAAATAAATCCCACCAAACTGGTTAAAGGCCAAGGTTTAGACAAGTTGCTGGCTGAATCTAATTACAAAGCTTTGGGGGTCAATTTTATCAACAATTGTTCCGAAAATCAGCAAGCAGAGTTGTCTGATGAAGATTCTCAAGTCAGATTCCCATTGGAAAAATGCACTTGGTACAAAGACATTATATTTTTCCTACAAAATTTGCAACCTCCTGACGTCATGGAAAGGAACAAGGTAAGAGCCTTGAAGCTCAAATCAATTAAATATTGTCTTATTGATCAAGTCTTATGTTGGAAAGACCCTTTGGGAGTGCTTTTGAGATGTCTAGACCCACAAGAAGCCCAAAAAATTATTTATGATTTTCATGACAGTTTATGTGGGGGGCATCACTTCTGGAGAACCACAACCTACAAGATTCTCAGGGATGGGTATTTTTGGCCTAGTATCTTTGTCTATGAAAAGATCAAGTCTTGTGTCAAGTGTCAAAAATTCTTTGGAAAGCAACATCTCAAGTCTTTGCCATTGAAACCCGTGGTAGCTTCAGAACGCTTTCAACAATGGGGCCTAGATTTTACTGGGGAAATTCATACTTCTTCAAGTAGTTATCATAGATGGATCTTAACTTCCATAGACTACTTTACCAAGTGGATAGAGGCCATCCCCACAATAAATGCTTCCCACAAGATAATCATTGGTTTACTTGAAGATATTATAACAAGATTTGGTTTTCCAAACATAATCGTCACTGATAATGCTGCATCTTTTAAAGCTGAACCATTGATTAAGTTTTGTGAACAGTTTGGAATCACATTGATTCACTCTACTCCTTACTACCCCCAAGGTAATGGACTGGCAGAGTCCTCTAACAAGATCCCTATTAATATCATCAAAAGATTGCTAGAAGACAAAAATAAATCTTGGGATTCAAAGATTAAATTTTCGTTATGGGATGACAGAGTGACAACAAAGAGATCTCTTGGTGTCTCTCCTTTCTAGCTGGTGTATGGAGTTGAGGCCATTTTCCCCTCTCAATTCGCCTCACTTATGGAAAAATTCTTCCAAGATTATCAAGGAGAACCAGATGATATGATCAAAATAATACAACAATTGGTAGAAGTGCAACAGACGAGGGAGAAACTACTGGACAAAGCCCATGACCATCAGCAAAAAATAAGTAGGATTTTGACATAAAAGTAAGGAAAGAATATTTCCAGCTAGGAGATCTAGTACTCAAATGGGATGCACCTAAACAAGATAAAGAAAATCATGGTAAATTTGAGGCCTTATGGATTGGCCCCTTAAAAGTTTCTGAGATTTTTTCAAATAACACTTAAAAGTTGCAGGATTTGGAGGATGTTGAAGTTTTTGGTAGCCCTGTAAATGGGAATTTTATGAAGAAGTTTTTTACTTAATCCATGAGTGGCTTCCCATGTCATTGTAAATATCATTTTTCTTTCGTTTTTGGTTTTTATAAACAATTCCATAACCAAACAACTAAGGCACTAGAACTACTTGTTCTTGGCAGCTCATAGGGGGCATGCCATCCCTTATGGAGCCAAATGTTATCACATGAACTTGTCAGAGTCCTGCGGGTTGGTGGTTTCTACCTAAGTCTGTAATTTTCCCCTAGTCTCCCTGTTTTTCCAGCCCACATCCTGTCGTCTGAATCCTCGATCATGTAGGTCGCAACCATGAACACAAAGCGCAACTTTCGCAAAATCTTGAAGTCAAAAGGTCAGGCAAACATTTAATCTGGGCCGTAGATCTCATTAGGAGATATCAACGGTGGAAAATAATCGTGGGAATCAGGAGTTCAAAATAACGTTAAAATTGTTCGTCAAAGGTCCGAACTCTCGAAACCCGAAATTAGCAGGAGTCGTCTGATTCATAGGGATGCGTGGCACCATATCCGAGAAGTCATGGTTTCATGAATTAGAGGTTTTAGCATGGAGTACGAGGCAATTTTGCGAAGTGAAAAATCATGAAGCGCCCATGAATTGGGCCCATGATTATATCCCGTGATCATATGGAAAGCAGGGCCATAAAGAAGGGTAAGCGCCTATTGAGCGGTTGGCAATTGGGGTTTTCAAGGAAGAAATTGTGGCCATAAAATTAAAATCAAGTCCGACCGTCAATCTGAATAAGGCCATTTCGCAATTTCGGGCATCGAGATATTGGAATCAAGTGAAGTGGAGACTCCCGAAAGACGAAATCCTGAAACACCTTTGGATATGAGCCCCAGGTCATGGCCCGAGGTCGCATACAAGATAGAGCGATGGAGAAGAGTTGTGCCAAAGGCCGAAAGCACCTATATTGGTCACATAAGAAGATCTGCATGGCCTCAAGGCACCGAGATTGACTCGAAGAAGTCGTGGGCACCGCCTGGAGAATTCATGGGTGTTAGGCCTCGTCCCGATCTCGATGAAGGTAGTTAATGGAAATGGGGGAGGTGGTTGAAACCTCGTCTCATCCCATAAATGGAAAGCAAGCTAAAGACGACCATGAGTGCAGATTGACAATCCAAAGTCTCCTTCTGGATGAATTTTCCTACAAAATACATAACTGAGGCAAGCTCGCATCTGACATGATAAGGCCTACATAGTCTGACAGAGCAGGCATCGACTGAAAAATTTAAATGCATAGGTCTGATCATGCTCCCGATGGTTGCAACATTTATGAGTATATATAGGTAGTTTTTGTATTTTTTTAAGGTCGAATGGTTGAGCTAGGCTCCCTGCTATTGTAACATTTTGATGAAGTACACTGGTTCTATGGTTATGTACTTGATTTGAGACTTCTTGATTAATCTAAGTCAGTTTTCTTACCCTATCTTATTTGCCTTTGATACTGAGAGAGTTCATGAATGACTGATTCACATGAATTGTTGTGACTGTATTATGATGAATGTTTGATTATAGTGTTGTTATAATTTCTTTCAGTTTCTTTGAAATTTGAATCCAAGAGGATCTTGTGTTTGAGTTTTTCCTCCTTAGGCTACTTGAAGACCTGATGTCCATAGTAGACCTCTACACCTTTCTCACCAAAGTCTTCCTTCTACTCACCTTTAATCCAACTTATTGAATGAAGTTACTCCAAGACCTCAATTGCTTGTGCATGCTAGTCTAGATTTCTGAGTTAGAACATTATTATCATTGAGTCTTCTCTATTTGACCTCTTAGAACTCAATTACACTCACATAAACTGATGGGTACTGGGCTTACCTTCTATGCAATCTGAAGGTGACTTTTAGTGCTAACACTAACCAAAAATTGTTTTAAATGCTTTCCTCAAATTGAGGAGAAATAAAAGAAATCACTACCTCAAGGATGAGTCACAACCTAACAAATAATTGCTTCCAATGCTTCTTTATTTATCACACTGTCCACATTTTACACCTAAGCTAATTGGAGCTAAGTGTATGCATTTATGGGCACTTGTGTGTTAGTGCTCTATATGGCATATGTGGCATTTTGTGTAATATTCTATAATTAACTTCACCACTAGTTCTAATGAATCTTGATAAAAAGTTGAATATGCATCCTGAAAAATTGACATTGATGCTGACGAGAAACTGTGCAACATTAGATAGTTTCAGTAGTCGGTATTGATGCTAACAAGAAACTTTGCAGGACTGTGAAATTTCAACAATTGATTGCAACGTTGATGAAAAACACTCCAACATCTAGAAAATAACAAAATATAGACAACCACTTTCTAAATCCGCTATTCAAACAAGTTAAGAACCCCAAACACATAGCTAATGTATTCTTGCTCTTTTCTTAGTAAAAATAATCTATTTAGTATAAAAATTCAACCATGAATGTACAATATCTTAGAATGGTAAATGGGGTAAAAATTGGCTAACAATGGGCAAGAAAATGACCAGATTGTCTATTTAGAAAAGGATAAAGATGATAAGATTTATGAATAAAAGAGGGTAATTACCATTCCCATCAAGTGCATTTTGATCCTCATCGTCATTATCTGAAGAAGAAGGAACCAGAATAGGAGCACTAGTACAAAAGTTGGGAATATAAGATGGTACATTTTTCGAAGATGGCTCATAGACCAAAGATGCCACAAACGTCGAATTAGCCACACAGGCTAAGAGACCTTAAAAAAAATTGACATCTCTCTTAAGAATAATTTTACTTGGATGAGGTTGAAGAATTCTATAAACTTTTATATCTCTAGAATATTCAAGAAAAAATCACTTCTCACTCGTAGGCTATAATGCTTTCCTCTTCTCATAAGGAATGTAAGCCCATGCTTCACTACCAAATAAACAAAAGTGCCTTACATTTGGTTTAATTTTACTCCATGCTTATTCTAGTGTTGTATCTTTTAAAGCCTTTGTGGAAGTTCAATTAACTATGTAATTGGCACAATTAATGGCTTATACCCTAAAATGAGGACTTAATCCCTTAGATTGGATCACACAATTTTCCATTTCCTTTAATATGCGATTCTTTCTCTCAACAACACCATTTTATGTGGTGTATATGAAACATTATGTTGCATTTGGATACTCTATACAATTCAATAAGTTGTAAACTTTTTGTTAACATATTCGCCTCCATTCTGTGTTCTTAACTTCTAAATTTGATGTCCATAGTGTTTTTATATAAGGGCCTTGCAGGCCAAAAACATGTCAAAAACTGCACTCTTAAGTTTTAAGAAATAAACCCTAAGTGTGTCTAGAGAAGTCATCAATCAAAGTTAAGAAGTACTTGAACCTAGAAAAGTAAGCAAAAGGAAGCAGACCACACAAATCACTATGAACAAGCTACAAGGGGGTTGAGGTATGCTGAGAGGCACATTTGTCAAAATTGTCCCAATGATATTTTCTAGGAACACATACTAAACAAATACCATCTCTGCAAGAAACAAGAGGAAGACCTATCACCATATTTTGATTACATAGTTGTTGCAATGAGAAATAGTTTAGATGACTAACTTTCTCATGACAAAGTTGGTTCAAGTCATCACTATGAAAAATAGAACCCGATGGAAGTGTTAATATTATAGTAGCTTCGGGAGGTATGGACCTTTATTGTGACCTATGACGAGACTAGAATCCTCCGGAAGGAAGCAAAGAATTGAAGGAAACCCTAGAAAAGTTGTCGGCTGGACAAATACATTTAATATGAATTTATTGATACCCAGAAGAAGTCGGCCCCAGTTAAACTGCCCAGATTACTATAAATATAGGGCACTAGTTTTCATTATTCATCATCTCAGCAGTTGCAGAGAGAGCCAAATCTACGCAGAGAGTTGCAGTTTTGGTGTGCAAGTTTCTGGGAGAGCTGGGAAAGTGGTGCGCTAGCTTCTGGGTGGGATCATCTGTTCAACTTAGTTTCTATTTCTTGCTTGGTGCATTAGCCTCTCTTGGCTATTGGATTGCTACCTGGATTCTCTTCTCGGTCAAGGTCAAGGTGCTCGGAGGGTGGCTTCGGCCAGTGGTTGGGTGACGAGGGTATAGTCAATGGTAAAACGAGCACAATCTTCTATATTCTAACAGGTTATGGGCCCACACCCCTTCATTCAGCCTAAAACACTGGAAGGAAACATAGCCGCTAGACATTGAGCTCGTTGAGGAACTGCCGCTAGGGTTACTAGCAGGAGAAGCTTCCAAAGCACTACAGCTAGGGTTACTAGCAGAAGCAGTTGCAGAAACC
>SNQJ01S0074511.1:20861-36045 GCA_010110895.2 Picea sitchensis
ATTGTGCCTAGACCCAAAGAAAAATCAGTAGTAACTTCAAAATGGGTCTATAAGATCAAACATGCAGCAGATGAAAGCGTGGAAAAATACAAAGCAAGGTTTGTAGCTAGAGGGTTTTCCCAGAATGATCCGAAAATATATTTTAAATGACAATGGTTGAGTTATTATGCAAGTGTTTATTAACCAATTAGGAAGATGAAATAAAGAGGAAGAATTACAGAAGAATCATCACAACCATATGCACATATACAGATATTATATAAAGCAATAAACATCAACAAACCATAACACCAATGTGATAACGAAGTTCGACAATCTCGCCTACGTCTCCGGGCCTTTGTCTCAGTGGGTGAGGCTTTCTTATTTCTGTTCAAAGCTCAATAAGTACATCACAACACTACCAAAAGGTTACAAAATCGATCTGGTCTTGTTCTACCAGATCTCTAGAACCCAACAGAAGAAACAACACTGAAATTGGATGATCGGAGCTCCCATAAATGGCCCGCAAAGGTGCGCTCTTCAACAACTTCCCTGCATAAAAATGGCCCGCAAAGGTGCGCTCTTCAACAACTTCCCTGCATAAAAATGGCTTTGGTTTGGTAAATATTCAGCATAAACCTGCTCTGAATGTCCTCCCATGGCCTCAATAAGGTCTGGTTTATATAGATCTAAAGTTGGTAACCATATCCCAACTTCCCCCCAAGTTTTGGACTAAAAAAGGGCCCAATATCCCCCAATATTGGCCAAAAATCTCCAAAACTCATCAAAAAAACACTATAATATAGTTGAAATACCCACTTTTGGAGAAATATATGGTTTATCCTCTCTGGCCTAGGCGCACGCTCCTAAAAAACAGTCATATGGTATATTATGGCCAAGCGCCAACCCCCTAGGGGTTGTGCACTGGCCCTTACCTCGCAAGCTCCGGTCACACGTCAAATGCAATGGGACCGAGTCCCGAACGGTGTGCCTGGGTTGTTGGTCACTGCCCCCGAGTCACATGGTGGGTAGGTGTGTGTTAGCCCGTGGCCCCCACACTCGATCCTCATTTCTGAAGTGGAGTGTCGCTTGTTGACGAGTGGTCGCATGCAACATAAAACCCAGGGTTGTTGCCAAATTCCCACGTGAATAGTTAGAACTCGTCGAGTGTTGAATCATGGGAATATGCTCGTATAACAAACCGTGGGTTGGGGCTAGGACCCAACCCCTTTCCGCCTCCGCCCATACCATAGTTCGACTTTAAATAAAAGTGGAAACATTAAGGGGTAAGAAACACCTGGTAGGCAGTTTGGTAGCTTGTCCTACGCGAGAGGTTGGTGCCTAGGGAGGTTCGCGGTTCGAACCTAATCCACTCCAAACAAAATTTTGTAAAGAACCAACAACCAATCAATGGGTGCCACGTGGCACCACACCATTTTCCAAAACAAACTGCCACATGTCCATCAACAATTCATCCACTTGTCTTCCGATAAGTCTACCCAGTCAACAACCAACCACGTCAACAGACCTGCCACATGTCAGACCTACCACGTCATCTGTATGGGCGTGCCACATGTCACCCTTGCAATGGTGACACATGTCACCCATAGATTGGTCCACCTGTCATTTCCACATCAACATCCTATACAATCAACTGTACAGACCCTACCACGTTATTGCCAATTGTGCTTGCCACGTCAGTTATATGACCTGTACAGTCAGCTTCCACGTGGCACTGTACGGACTGTACAATCATCATTTTTTTTGCCTGTTTGGAAATACGAACATATCACCATAACTTGAGCATACGACGTCTGTTTGAGCCTGTTCAAGTTGTGTTGGGTTCAGATCAACGAGGCCTACAAACAGGTCTATTTTGAAGCCATTCTGAAAACTTTTATTTTTAGGCCTTAATGAGCCCCATCAAGCTCCTGGATCTGATTATGGATCACACCTCCCCACTAAGGACCTTTTGGTCCCCAAAAGGTTATTGACCGGTCGTTAACCTCGGGATAGGCCACCCAGCTTGTTCCCTGTCTTTGAACTCTGTCCTGTGCACCTGTCTCATCAAGATCAACTGTAACACAATCATGATAACTGACAACATATTGTTAGCCATTTGTACCCTGTCACATCTTACTGAAGCCACTATCATCCATGTAGACAAAATTACTAATGATAGCATAAAAAATATGACTGCAAATGAGTTGATATGTTTGTAATATTTGCACGACATTAGCTTATATTGAAGCAAACTATGATTTATTTTCCATTCTACAATCATCTCTTGTTCTTGCTTAAGATCGATTACTTGATTTGAAACAATTATAGGTGTGTTGTTTGCTTGAGATTCCTTTCTTAATTGTTCCATAGTTTGAAGAGTTTTATTTTCCTTTACATGATGAGCATGAACCACATATTCTTGACTTGCTTTGGTTAAATGATATTGATTCTTTGTCCTGTAGAAGATTGCTTTATGATCATACAAGTATGGACTGCCTAAGACCATTCCACATTCACTTAGTGGAACCACATCACATGTTACCTCGTCTACAAACTTAGATGAAATTGCAAATTTGAATGTGCACTACTTTGTTATGTGAATTTGATGATGGTTGCTGATTAATTTAAGTGTGTAGGGCTTATGATGCATATTTGTTTTTAATCCCAATTTCTTAACCAATTACTATGAAATTAAGTTAGATTGAGATTCACTATCTATCAATGTATCGACCTTAGAGTCCCTCATGATGACCCTAATGTGAAAAAAATTACTTCTACAATCAAGTCCTTCACCAATTTTACCTGTCATACCAACCAATGAGACTTTAGATTCGTCACCTGAATCAGATCCCAAGTATGTGGATCGTGTTGCTACTGCAACTATTTGCCTCCCTTTCTTCTCCTTGAACCACTTTGGTCTCTTCTGAGGATGCAATTTCCAACAATGGTCCTAATCATGCCCCTCTTTCTTGCAATGCTTGCAAGAGGGCCTCTCTTCCTTTCTCGTCACTGCATTTTCATTCTTTCCATGCCACTTCCTTTTGTCCTCTTTCCTTGAATACGATTCCCCCGATACACCAACACATGTTTTCCCTGCTTCAATGTATGTGGCTTGAACATAAACCTCATCAAGATTAGTTGGTCCAAACATGAATACAATATTTTGAATATGTGCAGGTAAACCACACATATACTTCATAAGAGTTTCTTGGGTATGTAAAGGAATATCTAACATCAATGTCATTTTATGAAATTCATTTGTGTATTCTTGCACTGTTTGTCCTTTTCTTAGTTTTAAAGCTTGCCATTCAATTAACACTTTCTCTTTATAACCCAAAGGATAGAATTTTTTTCTAAGAGAAGAAATGAAACTTTTCCATAATGGAAATACATTACCCACTTGTTGCGTGCCATTTTGCAACTTTCTTTGCCACTAGATGAGTGATGTGCCTGCAAGTCTCAATGATGCCAATTTGATTTGAGTGGCCTCATCCTTGATCTGTTGCACACTGCAACCGACCTCCATCTGTCTGACCCAATTTTCAATTCTCTCTACATTAACTTCACCATCATATATGGTAATTCAAATTTAACATCAAGTTTTAATAAAGGCATTTCATTCTTATGTTTATGAACACGTTTCTTTGGATTGGATTTAGAACTTGAACTTGAAGAAGGAGGTGAAGATCGAGGTGAAGGAGGAATTTGAGGAGGATCCTCTCCTTCTTCATTTTTTCCCTTTGAAGATTCACCAAGTACTGGTCTCTTTCGTTCCAAGTAATCTTCATACAAATCCTTCATCATCTCCGACATGGCGAAGAAACTTTTTCGAATCTCTTTCTCATCCTGAGAAAGTCCCTCTTCTGATGCCATCTTCTCACTTTGAGAAGTTCTCTTTCTCAATCCAATCAATGGATTCTCTTCAACAAGATCACCTTTACAACAAAGTAGCTTTTCCCTGGTTAACATGCACAAATCAAATCCAAACGTCAACTAGCTCTGATACCACTTGATCTGAAAAGATCTTTTAAACGACAATGGTTGAGTTATTATGCAAGTGTTTATTAACTAATTAGGAAGCTAAAATAAAGAGGAAGAATTATATAGAAGAATCATCACATCCATATGCACATATACAGATCTGATATAAAGCAAGAAACAACAACAAACCATAACACCAATGTGATAACGGAGTTCGGCAATCTCGCCTACGTCTCTGGGCCTTTGTCTCAGTGGGTGAGGCTTTCTTATTTACGTTCAAAGCTCAATAATTGTATCAAAATAGTACCAAAAGGTTACAAAACAGATTTGGCCCTGTTCTACTAGATCTCTAGAACCCAACAGAAGAAACGACACTGAAATCAGATGACCGGAGCTCCCAAAAATGGCCCGCAAAGGTGCGCTCCTCAACAGTTTCCCTGCATAAAAATGGCTTTGGCTTGGAAAATCTTTAGCATAAACCTGCTCTGAATTTCCTCCCATGTCCTGAAGAAGGCCTGGTTTATATATATCTGAAGTTGGTAACCATCGCCCAACTTCCCCCCAATATCTGGCCTCAAAAAGGGCCCAATATCCCCCAATATTGGCCAAAAATCTCCAAAAATCATTAAAAAACCACTATAATATAGTTCAAATACCCACTTTTGGAGAAATATAGGGTTTATCCCCTTTTTCATGGGCACACGCTCCTAAAACACAGTCATATGGTATATTATTTCCAAGCGCCATCCCCCTAGGGGATGCACGTTGGCCCTTACCCCGCAAGCTCTGGTCACATGTCAAATGCAATGGGACCGAGTCCTGAACGGTGCGCCTGGGTTGTTGGTCACCGCCCCCGAGTCACATGGTGGGTAGGTGTGTGTTGGCCCATGGACCCCACGTACGATCCTGTCCAAACTCCATCCCCTCCGGGTTCCTCTCCAGTTCACATCCCAATGGCAGGTGTTAATCCCCCCAGAAGTAGAATGGATGCTATAGTGGCTGCTAGGTACGCCCCTCTTGTTCCGCATCATCCTCTAAGTGCTCTCCCAACTGATGGCTACCTTAAACAATTTTCCAAGTTCACGGGTGAGGGAGATATAACTGCATAGTAGCACCTTGCATCCTTTTATAGTTATGCTGACAATTATGTTATTGTGATTGAAGATGTGTGGATGAGAATTTTTGTTCATAGCCTTGATGGAGAGGCCAGGAAATGGTTCAGGGCTTTGCCCTCTGAATCTATTGATGGGATTGAATCCCTTGATGAAGCCTTCTTAAAGAATTGGGGTGATAGAAAGGATTTCCTTTACTATATTACAGAGTTCGGGTCACTGAAGAAAGGGGAAGGGGAATCTGTTTCTGGCTTCTCAAAGAGGTTTAATATAATGTATAATAAAATTCCCACTGAGATTAAGCCTACAAAAACCTCTGCAAAGATTACTTATTCTACTGCTTTTGACCCTGATTTCTGCCTCCTGTTAAGAGAAAGAAGAGCTACCTCCTTGGCTCATATGCAAGATGCAACCATTGAATTAGAATCTAATATATTGGTAGTTGATAAGATTAGGAGTAAGGATGATAGAGACAAAAGAAAAGGTAGGTCTGAAGGTTTGACTTCTAGTTCCTTTTCTACCCCCCCTCAAATGGATGAAGTAACCAAACTACTAAAGTCACATTCTGCTAGGATGGAAAGATTCGAATTGGAAGGAAAGTAGAGCTATAGAAATCCCCAAATTGTTGATAAAAGGGGTAGTTTCAAAAGACCAATTAATGCTTCTCAGACCATCCAAAGAGATCAGAGATATAAGGATCGAGATGATCAGAAAATCCAAACTCCTCTCCAAAATAACATGGTTACTGATGAAGATGGAGAGGAAGAAGATTTTGATCCTGAGATCCATTGCCTTGGAGATATCTTTTCATCCCCTCATTTAACTCAGTCTGCATACGAAGAATCCCTCATGAGTAATCAACTGAATGAGCTAAGAAAGGGAGAAAAGACCATCAATGATCCGAATAGATATAACCTTTGATCCAAGAAGAAGGAAGGAAAGCCTGACACTCCTGAACGACCTGCTAGAGTTGAGAAACCTGCTAGAGATATAGTGGGTAGCAGGAAAGAAAGGAAGGCATAAAGCTCCCCACCAGTGGTCAAAAATCCTGTCCTAGAGGTGAAGGAGATTCTGAAGCCTCCCTCCCCTTATAGATTTGAGCATGAGATTCAAAAGATTAGAATCCATGTACCTCTCTTAGAGTTAGTCAAGCATGCGGATTTCAAAAGGTGCCTATCAAAAAATTTTCAACCCGAACCTGCATCTCACTCCACAGACTCAGTTAACCTCCAAGATGAAAGACCAACTTTCATATTAGGGCCTTTGGTAGAGGATATAGATGACTCCTCCCCTCCCTTATACACCTCAATGAACATCCATGATAAGGTGCTGCATAACTGCTTGATGGATTTAGGGGCATCTCACAATCTTATGCCTAAGATTGTCATGGAAGAGCTTGGATTGGAGGTTACAAAATCCTACCACGACCTGTATTCTTTCGACTCGAGGAAGGCAAAGTTCCTTGGGGTTATCAAAGACCTGGTCGTTTCTCTGTTCCATCTGCCAATGAAGAGAGTGGTCATGGATATCATAGTGGCTGATGTTCCCCCTAAGTTCGGGATGCTTCTGTCTAGATCTTGGATAAAGAGACTGGGGGGAACCCTGCAGATGGAGCTTTCATACGCCACCATTCTTGTGTTCAGGGGTGAACAAAGGAGAATTTATAGGGAAGCTCAGTTTCCCTACATCATTAGTGATGAAACAAACCCCACCAACCATCCTATTTTTTCTCTTGACATTGATTTGGGATCCAACATATTGCAACTCACTATTGCTCCTGAACCTCCTCTTGAAATCAGAAAGAAGCCCATCACTTTTTGTGAAATCCCTCCTCCAAATACCTCTGTTTGGAAGATGTTCTTTGATGGAGCCTCTTCTAAGGAACGTGTTGGTGCTGGAGTGGTCTTTGTTTCACCTTATCAAGAGACTATAGCTTTGTCCTACAAGCTAGAATTTGAGTCTACCAACAACATGGTAGTGTATGAAGATCTTGTTTTGGGTTTAAGGGCTGCAAAGGACATAGGGATTGAGGAGATATTGGTATTTGGTGATACATAACTAATTGTTCATCAGATCAAAAGTATTTACCAAGCTAAGCATCCTAGGCTCAGAGATTATAGAAACAAAGTGTGGGACCTAGTTGATAGTTTCTTCTTAGCTTTCAACATTTCATTTATTCCAAGAGAGGAGAATACCATGGCTGATTCTTTGGTTGTTTGTCCCATTGCCACCAAAACTCAAGTATGATGTAGAGGTGAAATATAGACCCTCTGTACCTAACAATGTCAATCATTGGAAGGTGTTTGAGGATGACCTAGAGCTCAAAAAATTCCTTGAGTCTGTTGATGAATTTTCTGCATTACATATAGATCAAGATCATGTCTATGAAAATAATCCTCAGGCTGATGTTCTTCTAAGAAAAATTACCCATCATCATATTGTTCAGTTTCCTAGCAATCATATTCCAAAAGGACTAGTTCCTTTGGAAAGACTATTCGACGGGAATGATGTGGCAGTGAAGGTTAAAGGTTCAGTTGATGATGCTCATGTAGCTGAGTACAATATTGGTACAAAGAAGGATCCAAAATTTTTCAAGTTGTCAAGCAACTTGTCAAGGGAACAAAGGGTTGAATATGCAGAGATGTTAAAAGAATTTGCTGATGTGTTTTCCTGGACATATGACACAAGTGTCATTGAACATAAGATACCATTGAAGGAAGAGGCCAAACCATTTAGGTAGAAATTGAGACAAATAAATCCTATGTTGCTGCCTATTATGGAGAAAGAGGTGAAAAAGATTTTGGATGCCCAGATTATCATTCCTCCGAGGTATTCTGAATGGGTGGCCAACTTGGTTCCAATGAGAAAGAAGAATGGATAAATCAGACTTTGTGTTGATTTCAAGAATCTGAACAAAATATCTAAGAGGGACAATTACCCCTTTCCAAAGATGGAGCACATATTGCAGAGGGTGACTGGTGGATCTAGGATGTCCATGATTGATGGATTTTCTGGCTACAATCAGATGTTTGTCTTGCCTGAAGACAGAGAGAAGACAACCTTCACTACTCCTTGGGGTGCATTCATGTACGCTAAGATTCCCTTTGGATTGATGAACGCAGGGGCAACCTTCCAACAAGCTATGGACATTGCATTCATCGGAGAAAAATATAAATTTGTAGTCATCTATTTGGATGACATTACAGTTTTCTCCAGGTCTGATAAAGAACATTGTTATCATCTAAGAAAGGTCTTCTTGAAATGCAGTAAATTTGGTCTCTCCTTAAATCCTAAAAAGTCATTGTTCGCCATGAAGGAGGGGAAATTATTGGGGGACATAGTATCAGCTCAGGGAGTAAGGATTGATCCCAGTAGGGTAGAAGCTATCCAAACCTTGTCACTCCCTAGATCCAAGAAAGAAGTTAAGTCTTTCTTGGGCAAAATTAATTTTTTGAGAAGGTTTGTTTCTAATTTTGCTGAAATGGTAAAATATATTACAACCATGTTGAGGAAGGGAAATGAAGTCACATGGACTGCAAAATCTTGAAATTATTTTGATCAAATAAAGAAAGCCTTGAATGAAGCACCTGTGCTTATCAGTCTTGATTACTCCAAGGATTTTCTGATTTTCTCTTTCGCTTCATTTGACACAGTAGCAATTGTTTTATTGCAGAAAAATGATGAAAGGTTGGAGCAACCTATTTCCTTTTTCAGTAGGGCATTGAGAGAAGCTGAGCTAAGGTATGCCATCATGGAAAAGTAGGCCTATGCTTTGGTAAAATGCCTCAAGGCTTTCAGAGTCTATGTTCTACATTCAAAGGTCATTGCATATGTCCCTTCAACTTCTTTGAAGGAGATCCTCATCCATCTTGACATAGATGAAAGAAGGAGCAAGTGGATTGCCAAGATCCTTGAATTTATGATTGAAATAAATCCCACCAAACTAGTTAAAGGCCAAGGTTTAGCCAAGTTGCTGGCTGAATCTAATTACAAAGATTTGGGGGTCAATTTTATCAACAAAATCAACAAGCAGAGTTGTCTGATGAAGATTCTCAAGTCAGATTCCCATTGGCAAAATGCACTTGGTACAAAGACATTATATTTTTCCTACAAAAGTTGCAACCTCCTGACATCATGGAAAGGAACAAGGTAAGAGACTTGAAGCTCAAATCAGTTAAATATTGTCTTATTGATCAAGTCTTATGTTGGAAAGACCCTTTGGGAGTGCTTTTGAGATGTATAGACCCACAGGAAGCCCAAAATATTATTTATGATTTCATGACAGTTTATGTGGGGGGCATCACTTCTGGAGAACCACAACCTACAAGATTCTCAGGGATGGGTATTTTTGGCCTAGTATATTTGTTTGTGAAAAGATCAAGTCTTGTGTCAAGTGTCAAAAATTCTTTGGAAAGCAGCATCTCAAGTCTTTTCCATTGAAGCCTGTGGTAGCTTCAGGGCCCTTTCAACAATGGGGCCTAGATTTTACTGGGGAAATTCATACTTCTTCAAGTAGTTAGCATAGGTGGATCTTAACTTCCATAGACTACTTTACCAAGTGGATAGAGGCCATCCCCACAAGAAATGATTCCCACAAGGTAATCATTGGTTTACTTGAAGATATTATAACAAGATTTGGTTTTCCAAACATAATCGTCACTGATAATGCTACATCTTTCAAAGATGAACCATTGATTAAGTTTTGTGAACAGTTTGGAATCACATTGATTCACTCTACTCCTTACTACCCCCAAGGTAATGGACTGGCAGAGTCCTCTAAAAAGAGCCTTATTAATATCATCAAAAGATTGCTAGAAGACAAAAATAAAGCTTGGGATTCAAAGATTAAATTTGTGTTATGGGATGACAGAGTGACAACAAAGAGATATCTTGGTGTCTCTCCTTTCCAGCTGGTGTATGGAGTTGAGGCCATTTTTCCCTCTCAATTTGCCTTACTTATGGAAAAATTCTTCCAAGATTATCAAGGAGAGCCAGATGATATGATCAAAATAATACAACAGTTGGTAGAAGTGCAACAGACGAGGGAGAAACTATTGGACAAAGCCCATGACCATCAAAAAAAGATCAAGCAGGATTTTGACAGAAAAGTAAGGAAAGAATATTTCCAGCTAGGAGATCTAGTACTCAAGTGGGATGCACCTAAACAAGATAAAGAAAATCATGGTAAATTTGAGGCCTTATGGATTGGCCCCTTAAAAGTTTCTGAGATTTTTTCAAATAACACTTAAAAGTTGCAGGATTTGGAGGATGTTGAAGGTTTTGGTATCCCTGTAAATGGGAATTTTATGAAGAAGTTTTTTACTTAATCCATGAGTGGCTTCCCATGTCATTGTAAATACAATTTTTCTTTCGTTTTTGGTTTTTATAAACAATTCCATAACCAAACAACTAAGGCACTGGAACTACTTGTTCTTGGCAGCTCGCAGGGAGCATGCCATCCCCTATGGAGCCAAATGTTATCACATGAACTTGTCAGAGTCTTGTGGGTTGGTGGTTTCTACCTAAGTTTATAATTTTCCCCCGGTCTCCCTGTTTTTCCAACCCATAGCATGTCGTCTGAATCCTCGATCATGCAGGTCACAACCATGAACACAAAGTGCAACTTTTGCAAAATCCTGAAGTCAAAAGGTCGAGCAAACATTTAATCTGGTCCGTATATCTCATTAGGAGATATCAACGGTGGAAAGTAATCGTGGGAATCGGGAGTTCAAAATAACGTTAAAATTGTTCGTCAAAGGTCCGAACTCTCGAAACCCGAAATTAGCAGGAGTCGTCTGATTCATAGGGACGCGTGGCACCATATCCGAGAAGTCATGGTTTCATGAATTAGAGGTTTTAGCATGGAGTACGAGGCAATTTTGCGAAGTGTGAAATCATGAAGCGCCCATGAATTGGGCCCATGATTATATCCCGTGATCATATGGAAACCAGGGCCATAAAGAAGGGTAAGCGCCTATTGAGTGGTTGGCGATTGGGGTTTTCAAGGAAGCAATCATGGCCGTCAAATTAAAATCAAGTCCGACCGTCAATCTGAATAAGGCCATTTCGCAATTTCGGGCATCGAGATATTGGAATCAAGTGAAGTGGAGACTCCCGAAAGACGAAATCTCGAAACACCTTTGGATATGAGCCCCAGGTCATGGCCCGAGGTCACATACAATATAGAGGGATGGAGAAGAGTTGTTCCAAAGGCTGAAAGCACCCATATTGGTCACATAAGAAGATCTGCATGGCCTCGAGGCACCGAGATTGACTCGAAGAATTCATGGGCACCGCCTGGAGAATTCATGGGTGTTAGGCCTCATCCCGATCCCGATGAAGGTAGTTAATGGAAATGGGGGAGGTGGTTGAAACCTCGTCTCA
The DNA here is from genome assembly GCA_010110895.2 of Picea sitchensis. Lineage (NCBI taxonomy): Eukaryota > Viridiplantae > Streptophyta > Pinopsida > Pinales > Pinaceae > Picea > Picea sitchensis. Next base: position 32,321 of record SNQJ01S0074511.1, read on the forward strand.
TCCCATAAATGGAAAGCAGGATAAAGACGACTGTGAGTGCAAATTGACAATCTGAAGTCTCCTTCTGGACGAATTTTCCTGCAAAATACATAACTGAGGCAAGCTTGCGTCTGACATGATAAGGCCTACACAGTCTGACAGAGAAGGCATCGACCGAAAAATTTAAATGCATAGGTCTGATCACTCTCCTGATGGTTGCAACATTTATGAGTATATATAGGTAGTTTTTGTATTTTTTTAAGGTTGAATGGTTGAGCTAGGCTCCCTGCTATTGTAATATTTTGATGAAGAACACTGGTTCTATGGTTATGTACTTGATTTGAGACTTCTTGATTAATCTAATTCAGTTTTCTTACCCTATCTTATTTGCCTCTAATACTGAGAGAGTTCATGAATGTCTGATTCACATGAATTGTTTTGACTGTATTATGATGAATGTTTGATTATAGTGTTGTTATAATTTCTTTCAGTTTCTTTGAAATTTGAATCCAAGAGGATCTTGTGTTTGAGTTTTTCCTCCTTAGGCTGCTTGAAGACCTGATGTCCATAGCAGACCTCTACACCTTTCTCACCAAAGTCTTCCTTCTACTCACCTTTAATCCAACTTACTGACTGAAGTTACTCCAAGACCTCAATTGCTTGTGCATGCTAGTCTAGATTTTTGAGTTAGAACATTATTATCATTAAGTCTTCTCAATTTGACCTCTTAGAACTCAATTACACTCACATAAACTGATGGGTACTGGGCTTACCTTCTATGCAATCTGAAGGTGACTTTTAGTGCTAACACTAACCAAAAATTGTTTTAAGTGCTTTCCTCAAATTGAGGAGAAATAAAAGAAATCACTACCTCAAGGATGAGTCACAACCTAACAAATAATTGCTTCCAATGCTTCTTTATTTATCACACTATCCACATTTTACACCTAAGCTAATTGGAGCTAAGTGTATGCATTTATGGGCACTTGTGTGCTAGTGATCTATATGGCCTATGTGGCATTTTGTGTAATATTCTATAATTATCTTCACCACTAGTTCTAATGAATCTTGATAAAAAGTTGAATATGCATCCTGAAAAATTGACATTGATGCTGACGAGAAACTGTGCAACATTAGATAGTTTTAGTAGTCGGTATTGATACTAACAAGAAACTTTGCAGCACTGTGAAATTTCAACAATTGATTGCAACGTTGATGAAAAACACTCCAACACCTAGAAAATAACAAAATATAGACAACCACTTTCTAAATCCGCTATTCAAACAAGTTAAGAACCCCAAACACATAGCTAATGTATTCTTTCTCTTTTCTTAGTAAAAATAATCTATTTAGTATAAAAATTCAACCATGAATGCACAATATCTTAGAATGGTAAATGGGGTAAAAATTGGATAACAATGGGCAAGAAAATGACCAGATTGTCTATTTAGAAAAGGATAAAGATGACAAGATTTATGAATAAAAGAGGGTAATTACCATTCCCATCAAGTGCATTTTGATCCTCATCGTCATTATCTGAAGAAGAAGGAACCAGAATAGGAACACTAGTACAAAAGTTGGGAATATAAGATGGTACATTTGTTGAAGATGGCTCGTAGACCAAAGATGCCACAAACGTCGAATTAGCCACACAGGCCAAGAGACCTTCAAAAAAAATTGACATATCTCTTAAGAATAATTTTACTTGGATGAGGTTGAAGAATTCTATAACCTTTTATATCTCTAGAATATTCAAGAAAAAATCACTTCTCACTCGTAGGCTATAATGCTTTCCTCTTCTCATAAGGAATGTAAGCCCATGCTTCACTACCAAATAAACAAAAGTGCCTTACATTTGGTTTAATTTTACTCCATGCTTATTCCAGTGTTGTATCTTTTAAAGCCTTTGTGGAAGTTCAATTAACTATGTAATTGGCACAATTAATGGCTTATACCCTAAAATGAGGACTTAATCCCTTAGATTGGATCACACAATTTGCCATTTCCTTTAATATGCAATTCTTTCTCTCAACAACACCATTTTGTGTGGTGTATATGAAACATTGTGTTGCATCTGGATACTCTATACAATTCAATAAGTTGTAAACTTTTTGTTAACATATTCTCCTCCATTCTGTGTTCTTAACTTCTAAATTTGATGTCCATAGTGTTTTTATACAAGGGCCTTGCAGGCCAAAAACATGTCAAAAACTTCACTCTTAAGTTTTAAGAAATAAATCCTAAGTGTGTCTAGAGAAGTCATCAATCAAAGTTAAGAAGTACTTGAACCTAGAAAAGTAAGCAAAAGGAAGCGGACCACACAAATCACTATGAACAAGCTACAAGGGGGTTGAGGTATGCTGAGAGGCACATTTGTCAAAATTGTCCCAATGATATTTTCTAGGAACACATACTAAACGAACACCATCTCTGCAAGAAACAAGAGGAAGACCTATCACCATATTTTGATTACATAGTTGTCGCAATGAGAAATAGTTTAGATGACTAACTTTCTCATGACAAAGTTGGTTCAAGTCATCACTATGAACAATAGAAACCGATGGAAGTGTTAATATTATAGTAGCTTTGGGAGGTATGGACCTCTATTGTGACCTATGACGAGACTAGAATCCTCCGGAAGGAAGCAAAGAATTGAAGGAAACCCTAGACAAGTTGTCAGCTGGACAAATACATCTAATATGAATTTATTGATACCCAGAAGGAGAAGTCGGCCCCAGTTAAATTGCCCAGATTACTATAAATATAGGGCACCGGTTTTCATTATTCATCATCTCAGCAGTTGCAGAGAGAGCCAAATCTGCGCAGGCAGTTGCAGTTTTGGTGCGCAAGTTTCTGGGAGAGCTGGGAAAGTGGTGCACTAGATTCTGGGTGGGATCATCTGTTCAGCTTAGTTTCTATTTCTTTCTAGGTGCATTAGCCTTTCTTGGCTATTGGATTGCTACCAGGATTCTCTTCTCGGTCAAGGTGCTCGGAGGGTGGCTTCGGCCAGTGGTTGGGTGACGAGGGTATCGTCAATGGTAAAATGAGCACAATCTTCTATATTCTAACAGGTTATGGGCCCACACCCCTTCAGTCAGCTTAAAATGATGGAAGGAAACATAGCCACTAGACATTGAGCTCGTTGAGGAACTGCCGCTAGGGTTACTAGCAGGAGTAGCTTCCAAAGAACTACAGCTAGAGTTACTAGCAAAAGCAGTTGCATAAACCCTAATTCTCAGATTCGACACCTTGTGATGGAGCATCTCGCTCAAAGAGAAAATATTCAGATGCATCCTAACTTAGTACACCTCTTGGATATCTTAGAAGACATAAATGACGAAGTTGAAGTTTTGGATCAAGGCATGACCAATTACCAGTCAACCGAAGACATGTGTGAAACAATCAGTCTCTTACACTACTCAACACTTACCAGGACAATTGAAGACAATATGTGGATAATTGACAATGGATCTTCCAGGCACATGATGGGAGATCAATCTAGACTCTCAAATCTAAATGAGAGAAAGACATCATACAAAGTGGAGCTTGGAGACAAAAGCACTTACCCCGTCGAAGGATTTGGACAAGCCTCCATCAAGTTGTAATCAGGTAATCATGTTCACTTAAGCAATGTTTTATATGTACCTGGTTTAGAAAAGAATCTTGGATCAATATCACGTTTAGAAGACAAAGGAAACAGAATAGCTTTCATTGATGGAAAGGTGTTATCATGGCATAAGAATTCC
>SNQJ01S0074511.1:39094-74589 GCA_010110895.2 Picea sitchensis
CGGCAGCTAATTGGATCATTGATGTATTTGGTAAATACTCGACCAGATATTTGCTTTGCTGTAAATACATTAAGTCAGTTTCAGGTGGAACCTAGAAAAGAGCATTGGATAGTTGCAAAGCATGTCCTAAGATATATTCGTGGGACAAAAAACTATGGCTTGAGATATACCGCATCCAGTGATATCCAACTTCATGGATTCACAGACTCTGATTGGGCAGGAAGTGCAGAAGACAAAAAGAGTACTTTAGGTATGTGTTTTATCTTGGGCTCTGCTATGATATCTTGGGGCAGCAGGAAACAGAAGTCTGTCACACTCAGTACAACAGAAGCAAAGTATATGGCTGCTTGTGAAGCATGCACATAAGTAGTGTGGCTAAGGAAGTTAATCTTTGATTTATTTGATTATACTCCATAATTGACCATAATATATTGTGATAATTAGAGTTGCATAAGATTATCCGAACATCCAGTGTTTCTTGAAAGGTCGAAGCACATTGAGATCAAATACTACTTTATTCGAGATAAATTCCAAGAAGGAGAGGTAAAGCTCGAGTATATCCCCACTGATGAGAAAACAACAGATATCCTGAGAAAACCTCTATCTAGAATCAAGCTTGCATATTTCCGAGAGAAGATGGGGATCGTGGAAATAAATCCCTTAGCTAAAAGAGAAGATTCTCCAAGCTAGAGAAGGTACGGAAAAATATTCTTGAAGAACATTTATTTTGTGATTTAAATAACTCTCCAGTTAGGAGGGAGCACTGAAAACATTATTTATTTTTATAATTGAATTTTTTTCTAGATTGGATAGATGCTTTCCTGTTCGGAAAGTGGATTGAGATTTATGACGGACAATGACTTCCCATTGTAGTTAACATGGGAGCCAGACTGATTGCTGATGTATCATAGACAACGACTTTCCATTATGGTTAACATGGGGAGTGGTCTAGGACAGTCATTCTTCTTGGCAGTCACTCTGAGTAGTGGTCAAGTAGAATGGTCCGCCTCGCTGGGCAGTCATTCTTTCGAAGTTCACAGTTGTGAGCAGTTTCGAAGAATGGTTCATTTTGGAGGTTGATGCAGGACATAAATTCCTCAGGGCAGAATCATTCTCTCCAGGTTACACTTTGTTTAGTGTCGAAGGAATGGCCCAGGGTGGGGAATGGTCCGAATAGTTATTCCTTAGGGCAGACTCATTCTCTCCAGGTTACACTTTGTTTAGTGTCGGAGGAATGGCCTAGGGTGAGGAATAGTCCAGGCTCAACAATCAGGGATAGTCATTCCTTAGGGAAAACTCATTATCTCCAGGTTACACTTTGTTTAGTTTCGGAGGAATGGCCCAGGGTGAGGAATGGTCCAAACATTTCTTAGGGTTTATACATTCTGTCGAGGGTGCACTTTAATTAGTGTAGGAAGAATGGCCCAGGGTGAGAAATGGTCCAGGCTCAGAAATCAGAAATAATCCTTCTTCCTTGTTTGAGAAGAATGGGGTAGATAGCCCATTGTTGATATTCTATACTAAGGGAAAATATTCATTCAGATCTCACAGACGTGAGTGAAAGATTGGCCCAGATGATTCAATTTTTATCATAACATTGTTTCTATGCAGGTTGCTATCAGATGTTTGTTATGAAGAGTATATGACAGTAGATGTAAACTACTATGGTGGATTTGTTCCACTACTTGTGACTATGTTCACGGTTTGAGTAGTTGCGTACTACCTGAATAGACACAGGTGTGTTCTATTAATTGATATTGTACCAATTGTCATAGGAGATTATCCAATTGGATAATAATGACAGGTGCTCATAGTGCTACCAGTTGAATGGTCTGTTGTGCTCAAGACCATACATCCCTAGCTAGGAGGGAGTGTTAATATTATGGTAGCTTCAGGAGGTATGAACCTCTATTGTGACCTATGGCGAGACTAGAATCCTCCAGAAGGAAGCAAAGAATTGAAGGAAACCCTAGACAAGTTGTCGGTTGGACAAATACATTTAATATGAATTTATTGATATCCAGAAGGAGAAGTCAGCCCCAGTTAAAATTCCCAGATTACTATAAATACAGGGCGCCAGTTTTCATTATTCATCATCTCAGCAGTTACAGAGAGAGCCAAATCTACGCAGGCAGTTGCAGTTTTGGTGCGCAAGTTTCTGGGAGCGCTGGGAAAGTGGTGCGCTAGCTTCTGGGTGGGATCATTTGTTCAACTTAGTTTCTATTTCTTGCTTGGTGCATTAGCCTCTCTTGGCTATTGTATGGCTACCAATATTCTCTTCTCGGTCAAGGTCAAGGTGCTCGGAGGGTGGCTTCGACCAGTGGTTGGGTGACGAGGGTATCGTCAATGGTAAAATGAACACAATCTTCTATATTATAACAGGAAGAGATGATGTGCCAAAGTTGTTAAATCTACACAACTTGGTAATATCGTCAACAATTCCAATAGCTAAGATTGTTTAGGATCTTTAAATATTTGATAACAACTTGTTGAGGTGAAAATTTTATTTTTTTACCTTCACTTGAATGAGTGATTTGATACACTCAAATAAGGTTGCAAGAAAGACTTGAAACACATAACACATTAGTAAAATGATCAACATCTATCTGAACTATTCTAGACCCTACAACAATAAACAATCTATCATCACCAACAAATATTTTTTTACTGTGTTACCCCCCCAGTCTAGGGGTAACCAAGGAGATGATATCTCGAGGCCCGCAGGTAGCATACATGGAGTGTCGAGAGTTGGAGGGATAACATAGCCCACATGGCCCCTCTTCTTCACCACATTTCACCATCATCATCATTGACAACAGAGCAACATCCACTACACCAACTTGGCTCCAAGAAAACAATAGTTCTTGCTAAATGAGGTAACAAGTCCATTCTCATGGTAAGTGTCACTTTAATATTTGAAGAATTTAAGCATGTTGCAAAGAGTACTTTCTTGATTATGGATCGTTTGCTTGGAAATTATACCTTTTTCCTAATTTCACCTTGGTGGTTGACATGGTATCCTAGTAAGTTGGTCATCCTCGGGGAAAGGGTTTCTATTGGGGGGTTCCTTGAAGGGTCATTTTTCCATTCCTCACTCATACTTACCACTTTTTTCACTTCTTCCCCTTCATTTCCTCATATTTTGGGTTTTCGGGTGCATTGACCCCAAGAAGGGCTTGTACCTGATTTCATCGGAAGAAGGGGTTGAAGGACTAGAGGTGTTGTAGCTCACATCATACATAAATTCTCATCCTAAAGTCCTAAGAGACAATGAAACACTTCTTTGAATGAATGAAGGAATTTTAATTAAAGAAAATGAATAAATGATGTCCCGCTTGATGGGGGAATGCATTGCGGTGTCCTTTAATTTCTAGTGCATATGGAACTCAATGTGTTCTAACTTCAAGTAGCATTGCAATGCTCTTTTTTTTCCATTGCACATAGCACTCAGTGTTCGAACTTAATAAAAATTCAAATAAAGGGATTGGAAAAAAGTTGCATTGAAAACAAAAGGAAATTCAAGGATGTAGCACACCCTCCACAAAGGCACCCACAAATAAGAAAATATGAACCCTTGATATGTCAAGAACCCCATGCCCAAGAGTCCTTCCTCGATACACCATACTCATTACATGGTCTAGAAAGGGTCTCCTTGGGAAACATTCCTTGACTTGGGGATTGACCTAACCAATCGGGCACCATGACACCCCTCCCATACTTAAATTTGGCAAATTTATAAGGTCTTTTAGCATTTGTTTAATTTGAAAAGGGGGGATTTGATGCACATGTTTAGGTGGTTCTTTTATTAAATGTGGCTTACTTGGAATGATTCATGTGACTTGTGGACCCTTGGAGGTCGTACTTGTTTATCTTTGCAGGACCTTACCCATAGGATGGATGCAATACCCCACATATGGGAGACCATGGATGATGAGCCTTGCACATTGAGGATGGAGACCATTTACTTTGGAGTCTCCTTCGCATCACTAGAGGACGAGGTTACACCATTTTCCACTTGGATGTTTACCTTTGGAGGCCTAGGACGTCACCCATTATCCCTTGACGTCATATTGGAGGCTAAGGGTTTGATGGATGAGATGGTTCTAGAGGTGGTTTGACAGGAGGAGACCTATGGCATGACAATTTGACACATGGACTTTTGAGGCTCAATTGTTAGTTTTTATCTCATGAGGTGTCTCAACATAGGCCCATATGTCCTGGGCATGTTGATGGACACCTAACATTCACCCAGATCAACCTAAGTCTGACTTAGGCTTGCAACCAAATTTCATCTTTGAGTGGAATGTGGGGCCCAAGGAGAGAGGGTGAACCTCTTGAAAGTGGTTTCTAGTGGAGTGTGGGACTTTGTCCAAAGGGGGGCACACCACCTAGTGGAGAGTGGGGTCCAACAACCCCAATCTTAACCATTGAGGTCAAGGCTTGGTACACATCTCAAAGGGAATGGGGGGTTGTTAAGTAGATAAAAGGAGGTTGATGCTGAGAGGACAAACACATTGCTCATTTGTGTCATTGCAAGTGAGCTGAAGGAGGGTTATAGAGGCCGAGGGAGGAGAGAAGGTAGTCCTAGGAGTTTCTAGGGTACTTCCTGTGTTGTCCAATTTATGTGTGTGATTTATGTGTATGCTTATGCTGTTATTTCTGGTTAATTAACTCAGTTGTAGGTAATTTTGCACAATTTCTAGAATTATATCAGCAAGTATAATTTCTATGTTTGAGCAAATTATTGGCAATTACTTCATGTGTTGAGTTAAGGAAAAATCAACATGGTATTGGAGTGAAATCTCTAAGTACAGAAAGAGCCTAATGACTTGTTGTGCAGACCATGAGGAGTAAATCAGTAAGTGGGATGCGTTACCAGGAAGTTTGTGGGTGAAACAAGACAACATACTAATATGGCCAGTGCAGGCTTAAGGGTTGAGGATAAGCTAGACGGAGCTTCAAATTTTTGTCCTTGGAGGGAGCGTATTAGCTTGGTGCTAGAGGAGAATGGACTACTGGAAATTGCTGAAGGAAAAGTGGCAGACCCAACAGATACAGTACAACTAGAATCCCATACCAACAAGGATGTCAAGGACGGGAGGATACTTGTGGATGGTGTCAAAGACCACATCATTCCACATTTTTTATGGAAAGAAGATAGCGAAGTACATGTGGGAGGCCCTGGTAAAACTATACCAGTCTAACAATCGGAGTAGGATCATGTAGCTTAGAGAAAAGCTGAGAAGCATGAATATAGCCAAGGGAGAGTCAGTGGTCACTTACCTCACAAAGTTCACTCATATACGAGATAAATTTGCAGCATTGGGAGAGACTGTGGATGAGACTGATTTAGTGAGGAGAACCTTGAATGGATTTACCAAGCAGTGGGACGTGTTTTTCCGAGGGGTCGTTGCATGGGAGAAGCTCCCTGATTGGGAGAGGTTGTGGGACGACTTCACCCAGGAGCAGCTGGAGTGGATGCATCTCAGGATAGTCATCTAAAGAGTAAGGAGGAGGAGAATGTGGCTCTTCATGCAAAGAAGAGCAGTGGAGAAAGAGGCTCTAGGGACATGGGAAAAGTGAGATGCTTTTCATCTCACAAAACTAGCCACTATGCCAGCAAGTGTCCCAACAACAAGGAGTCATAGGTAGCATCTATAACATCTACTAAGATGGATGTTTTTACAGATAAATTCGATGACAAATTTTCTCTAGTTGCCACTCTTTCTAGCAACAACAGATTGGATGAGTTTGATGACAGTGGGGCATGGTTTGTGGAAAGTGGGTCATCTCACCATATGACGGGAATGATTTTGGTGATCCTCAGTGTTTCGAAGATGAGCTCAGAATTCCATGCGAAGAATGGGTCATGCACCAGCCATGTAGTAAAGGGGGTTGGATGCATCAGATTCCAACAAGTGTCAGGGGTGACTCTAGAGGTGCATGAGGTGATGTATGTGCCAGAACTGAAGGTCAACTTTTTCTCTATATTAGCTATGGAGGATATGGGGTATGAAGTAATGTTCATTGATGGATAGGTGCTCATACGAGAAGAGGGAGCGACCTTGGATGAAACAATCAGACAAGGTATGATGTACAGGGTGTTGGGACAACCTCTAGGTGGGTTCAAGGGGATACTAGATTAGAGATCAGTGTCAAATAAATTCAGTTGGTATGACTTGACTTTGATGGATGAGAAGAGCAACACATCAGATCAATGTGCAACAAAAGTAGTAGGTGGATCTTCTATTTTAGAGGGAGTGGCTACAACAACAACAACAAATTTGATTGGATAAGAGATTGATCTTGGTGGAGACACCTCCCTCGCTAAGAGGGAGTGTTAGTTTTAAGCTGATGAGGTGTCTCAACACGGGCCCATGTGTTCTGAGCATGCTGATGGACACTAAAATTGACTCAGATCAGCCTTAGTATTTCAACCTAAGTCTGAATTAGGCTTGCAACCAAATTTCATCTTTGAGTGGAATGTGGGGCCCAAGGAGAGAGAGCGCACCTCCTGAAGGTGGCTGCTAGTGGAGTGTGGGATCCTGTCCAAAGGGGGGCACACCACCTAGTGGAGAGTGGGGTCCAACAACCCAAATATTAACCATTGAGGCCAAGGCTTGGTGCACATCTCAAAGGGAATGGGGGTTGTTAAGTAGATAAAAGGAGGTTTAGGGTGAGAGGACAAACACATTGCTCATTTGTGTGATTTCAAGTGAGCAGAAGGAGGGTTATTGAGGCCGAGGTAGGAGAGAATGTAGTGTTAGGGGTTTCCAGGGTACTTCTTGTGTTGTCCAATTTATGTGTGTGATTTCTGTGTATGCTTTTGCTGTTATTTATGGTTAATTAACTCAGTTGTAGGTAATTTTGCACAATTTCTAGAATTATATCAGCAAGTATAATTTCTATGTTTGAGCAAATTATTGGCAATTACTTCATGTGTTGAGTTAAGGAAAAATCAACATGGTATCAGAGCGCAATCTCTAAGTACAGAAAGAGCCTAATGACTTGTTGTGCAGACCATGATGAGTAAATCAGTAAGTGGGATTCATTACTAGGAAGTTTGTGGGTGAAACAAGACAACATACTAAAATGGCCAGTGCAGGATTAAGGGTTGAGGATAGGCTAGATGGAGCTTCAAATTTTTTTCATTGGAGGGAGCATATTAGCTTGGTGCTAGAGGAGAATGGAGTATTGGAAATTGCTAAAGGAAAAGTGGTAGACCCAACATATACAATACAACTAGAAGCCCATACCAACAAGGATGTCAAGGATGGGAGGATACTTGTGGATGGTGTCAAAGACCACATCATTCCACATTTTTCTGGAAATAATATAGTGAAGGACATGTGGGAGGCCCTGATAAAACCATACTAGTCTAAAAATTGGAGTAGGATCATGTAGGTTAGAGAAAAGTTGAGAAGCGTGAAGATGGACAAGGGAGAGTCAGTGTTCACTTACCTCACAAAGTTCACTCAGATACAAGATAAACTTGCAGCATTGGGAGAGACTAACTTAGTGAGGAGAACCTTGAATGGCTTTACCAAGCAGTGGGACGTGTTTTTCCAAGTGGTGGTTGCACGGGAGAAGCTCCCTGATTGGGAGAGGTTGTGGGACGACTTCACCCAGGAGCAGATGGGAGTGGATGCATCTCAGGATAGTCATCTAAAGAGTAAGGAGGAGGACAATGTGGCTCTTCATGCAAAGAAGAGAAATGGAGTAGGAGGCTCTAGGGACATGGGCAAAGTGAGATGATTTTCATCTCACAAAAATGGCCACTATGCCAACAAGTGTCCCAAAAACAAGGAGTCAAAGGTAGCATCTATAACATCTACTGAGATGGATGTGTTTGCAGATAAATTCAATGACAAATTTCCTCTAGTTGCCACTCTTTCTAGCAACAACAGATTGGATGAGTTTGATGACAGTGGGGCATGGTTCGTGGACAGTGGGTCATCTCACCATATGACGAGAATGATTTTGGTGTTCCTCAGTGTTTCGAAGACGAGATCAGACTGCCATGTGAAGAATGGGGCATGCACTAGCCATGCAGTAAAGGAGGTTGGATGCGTCAGATTCCAACAAGTGTCAGGGGTGACTCTAGAGGTGGATGAGGTGATGTATGTGCCAGAACTCAAGGTCAAATTTCTCTCTATATTAGCTATGGAGGATATGGGGTATGAAGTAATGTTCATTGATGGATAGGTGCTCATACGAGTAGAGGGAGAGACCTTGGATGCAACAATCAGACAAGGTATGATGTACAGGGTGCTGGGACAACCTCTAGGTGGGTCGAGGAGGATCCTAGATTAGAGATCAGTGTTAAATAAATTCAGTTGGTATGACTTGACTTTGATGGATGAGCAGAGAAACACATAAGATCAATGTGCAACAAAAGTAGCAGGTGTTGTTCTAGTTTAGAGGGAGTGGCTACAACAACAAAAACAAATTTGATTGGATCAGAGATTGATCCTGGTGGAGACACCTCCCTCGCTAAGAGGGAGTGTTAGTTTTAAGCTGATGAGATGTCTCAACATAGGCCCATGTGTCCTGAGCATGCTGATGGACACCTAAAATTGACCCAGATTAGCCTTAGTATTTCAGCCTAAGTCTGAATTAGTCTTGCAACCAAATTTCATCTTTGAGTGGAATGTGGAGCCCAAGGAGAGAAGGCGCACCTCCTGAAGGTGGATGCTAGTGGAGTGTGGGACCCTATCCAAAGGGGGGCACACCACCTAGTGGAGAGTGGGGTCCAACAACCCAAATCTTAACCATTGAGGCCAAGGCTTGGTACACATCTCAAAGGGAATGGGCGGTTGTTAAGTAGATAAAAGGAGGTTGAGGGTGAGAGGACAAACACATTGCTCATTTGTGTGATTTCAAGTGAGCTGAAGGAGGGTTATTGAGGTTGAGGTAGGAGAGAAGGTAGTGCTAGGGGTTTCCAGGGTACTTCTTGTGTTGTCCAATTTATGTGTGTGATTTCTTTGTATGCTTCTGCTGTTATTTTTGGTTAATTAACTCAGCTTTAGGTAATTTTGCACAATTTCTAGAATTATATCAGCAAGCATAGTTTCTATGTTTGAGCAAATTATTGGCAATTACTTCATGTGATGAGTTAAGGAAAAATCAACATGGTATCAGAGTGCAATCTCTAAGTACAGAAAGAGCCTAATGACTTGTTGTGCAGACCATGAGGAGTGAATCAGTAAGTGGGATGCGTTACCAGAAAGTTTGTGGGTGAAATAAGACAACATACTAAAATGGCCAGTGCAGGCTTAAGGGTTGAAGATAGGCTAGATGGAGCTTCAAATTTTTGTCCTTGGAGGGAGCGTATTAGCTTGGTGCTATAGGAGAATGGACTACTGGAAATTGTTGAAGGAAAATTGGCAGACCCAACAGATACAATACAACTAGAAGCTCATACCAACAAGGATGTCAAGGACGGGAGGATACTTGTGGATGGTGTCAAAGACCACATCATTCCACATTTTTCTGGAAAGAAGATAGCGAAGTACATGTGGGAGGCCCTGGTAAAACTATACCAGTCTAACAATCGAAGTAGGATCATGTAGCTTAGAGAAAAGATGAGAAGCGCGAAGATGGCCAAGGGAGAGTCGGTGGTCACTTATCTCACAAAGTTCACTCAGATACGAGATGAACTTGTAGCATTGGGAGAGACTATGGATGAGACCGATTTAGTGAGGACAACCTTGAATGGATTTACCAAGTAGTGGGACGTGTTTTTCCGAGGGGTGGTTGCACGGGAGAAGCTCCCTAATTGGGAGAGGTTGTTGGACGACTTCACCCAGGAGCAGATGGGAGTGAATGGATTTCAGGATAGTCATCTAAAGAGTAAGGAGGAGGAGAATGTGGCTCTTCATGCAAAGAAGAGAAGTGGAGTAGGAGGCTCTACGGACATGGGAAAAGTGAGATGATTTTCATCTCACAAAACTGGCCACTATGGCAGTAAGTGTCCCAACAACAAGAAGGAGTGAGAGGTAACATCTATAACATCTACTGAGATGGATGTGTTTGCAGATAAATTCGATGAAAAATTTTCTCTAGTTTCCACTCTTTCTAGCAACAACAGATTAGATGAGTTTGATGACAGTGGGGCATGGTAAGTGGATAGTGGGTCATCTCACCATATGATGGGAATGATTTTGGTGTTCCTCAGTGTTTCAAAGACAAGCTCAGACTGCCATGTGAAGAATGGGGCATGCACCAGCCATGTAGTAAAGGGGGTTGGATGTGTCAGATTCCAACAAGTGTCAGGGGTGACTCTATAGGTGGATGAGGTGATTTATGTGCCAAAACTAAAGGTCAAATTGCTCTCTATATTAGTTATGAAGGATATGGGGTATGAAGTAATGTTCACTGATGGATAGGTGCTCATACGAGCAAAGGGGGCGACCTTGGATGCAACAATCAGGCAAGGTATGATGTACAAGGTGTTGGGACAACCTCTAGGTAGGTCTAGGGGGATCCTAGATTATAGATCAGTGTCAAATAAATTCAGTTGGTATGACTTGACTTTGATGGATGAGCAGAGAAACACATCAGATCAATGTGCAACAAAAGTAGCAGGTGGATCTTCTAGTTTAGAGGGAGTGGCTACAACAAAAACAACAAATTTGATTGGATCAGAGATGGATCTTGGTGGAGACACCTCCCTCGCTAAGAGGGAGTGTTAGTTTTAAGCTGATGAGGTGTCTCACCATAGGCCCATGTGTCCTGAGCATGTTGATGGACACCTAAAATTGACCCAGATCAACCTTAGTATTTCAACCTAAGTCTGAATTAGGCTTGCAACCAAATTTCATCTTTAAGTGGAATGTGGGGCCCAAGGAGAGAGGGCACACCTCCTGAAGGTGGTTGCTAGTGGAGTGTGGGACCCTATCCAAATGGGGGAACACCACCTAGTGGAGAGTGGGGTCCAACAACCCCAATATCATTCATTGAGGCCAAGGATTGACACACATATCAAAGGGAATGGAGGTTTTCTAAGGAGATAAAATAAGGTTGAGGGTGAGAGGACAAACACATTGATCATTTATGTGATTTCAAGTGAGATAAAGGAGGGTTATTGTGTGATTGGAATTACTAAGGAAAGAAACAAGCTGAGGAGGTCATTTTCAGGTGTTTAAGGTAGTAGGAAGGGGGCCAACATCAGGCCATATCAAGCATCCAACATCTGCCCACACTCAGGTTGGGTTTTACAACAGATAGAGGGGCGAAAGGGGGTCTTACAACCTTAAAGTGGACAAGAAAACTTGGTTGTAAATTTTAGCGAGGAACAAGGCCTATTTCTAGCCATATTTGCAGTCAACAACATGCTGTACATAATATCGTACAACTACAGTAAGGACTGCTGAGACAACTGAGCTACACTGTGCATGTGGAGAAGCTAAATTCTACCCATAAATTTTCATGAGAAATTTCTGAACTATTCTTGTTGTGAATTTTCCTTAGAAGCCTCAATAAGAATCCCTCCTTTGTTGGTTTTCCCCACACTGGAGTTTCCAAGGTACTTTCTCTGTTGTCCAATTTATGTGTGTGATTTTTGTGTATTCTTCTGTTGTTATTTCTGGTTAATTAACTCAACTGTAGGTAATTTTGCATAATTTCCATAATTATATCAGTTAGTTTAATTTATGTGTTTGAGCAAATTATTGGAAATTACTTCATGTGTTGAGTTAAGGAAAAATCAACACCAATGTTTCCCTCCTTCATGATTGATTTTACACTTGGAGAGCCTACGTCACCCTTATAGGGCATGACGATACCCTTCTAGGGTTTTGTTTCATGTACATTTTTATTTTTGCAAAATGTAAGGGAAAATTAAGAGGTCGATCCTCTTCTATTTTGTAATTGACATAATTATGTGGAAAAATTAGCTTAGAGTAGTCTCATATAAATTGACCACTCTTTGTGTTAGAAAAATAGGCGTGCTCATTTTACCATAGACAATATAGCAATATTGTCACCAACCATAGGCCTAAGCCACCCCCAAGCACCTCAACCTTGACAGAGAATAATTCTGGAAGAAAACCTTAGGCCTAATAGCCAATCAAGGTAGTGTATCACTCTCTAGAGCTAGCATACCAAGCAGAAATTCCAAACCATAACCAAGAGAAAGTCCAAGCCTAAAACCGAAAACACAAGTTGCAGTAGCTGCAACTACAACTACTCTCCAAACTTGCGCACTTACTGAATTTATGCAATTGTGAGCTGTGTGTGTCCAAATGAGCTCTGACATCCTGTATTTATATTACTCTTTCTTAACTGTCTGGGCCAAATTATATTTCTGGAGGCTAAAAACTCAATATTAATTATTTTCTTTAGCCGACTTGTCTTCTAGGGTTATGTCCAATGCATTAGGGTTTCTTCTTGCTTCCTAGAATATTCTAGTCTATTTAGGGTTAGACGTGGAGGTTTAATACCTCCCTCAACTACCATAATATCAACACTCCCTCCTAGATAGGGAGGTATCAAAAGTAATGGTCTTGAGCACAATCATGCAATTCAACCAATAACATCATCATAGACACATAGGCTATCTCATGATCAAATCACGAGCACCATCATGACTATCAGTATCATATGATAGCATCAACTGCAGCATCTCTTAGAGCCATACTTCATATGACTAATCATACATGATTATGAGTAAGATACTCACTCCACACAATGATACAAGAACCATTCTTCTAATCCAGACATATGTCCTAGAAGAATAATTGTTCGAACATATGTTGAAATCCACACCATGGGCTACAAGGACTATTCTTCTAATCCAGACATACGTCCTAGAAAAATAACTGTCCTGGACCATTTTCTGCCTGGAGAATGTCTGTCCACCAACACACTCACTATCCATCTAGCTGGTAAACATTTCCAATACTACTCATAGTATTTATGGTAATCTGAACAATTCCATTCAATAGAACACAACAATGTTTATCCATAATAGTACACAACTACTATCCAATGGTACACAACCACACCAAGTAGCACACGACTACTTAACCAGTGACACATAGTCACAACCAGTGGAACACATCCACCACAGTGGCATACAACTATTGTCCAGAGACATACATTCTCCACAGTAATCATATCATCCAATATCAACCTGCATAACAATATCATGATACAAACTGAGTCATCTGGGCCATTTTTCCACTCACATCTGTGAGGTATGGAAGAGAATATGCCCTCAGAAGGCAAACATCAACCATGGGCTATTTGGACAATTATTCTCAAGCATAGAAGAATAATTGTCCCTGATTTCTGAGCCTGGACCATTCACCTAACTGGGCCATTCCTCCGACACTAATCATAGTGCAACCTGGAGAGAATGAGTTTGCCCTAGGTAATTCATGTCCCTAATTGTTGAACCTGGAAAATTCACCTAACTGGGCCATTCCTTCAACACTAATCATAGTGTAACCTGGAGAGAATGAGTCTTCCCTAGGGAATGATTGTCCGAGCCATTTCCTAAGGAAATGATTGTCCTGCACCAACCTCCAAAATGAACCATTCTTCGAAACTTCTCACAACTATGAACTTCGAAAGAATGACTACCCGACGAGGCAGACCATTCTACTTGACCACTTCTCAGAGTGACTGCCAATAAGAATGAATGTCTTAGACCATTCCCCCACACTGGCCACAAGGGGAATTACTGTATATGGTACATCAACAATCTACTAGACCATTTTCATTACAAAAATGAGTGTCCGATCTGGACCATTTTCCGAACTGGAAAATGCCTGTCCGTCAGAAATGTCAAACCACTTTTTGAATTGGAAAGGAATTGCTCATCCTGGACCATTTTTTGAACTGAAAAATGATTGTCCATAAATCAATAATATATCAGTTCTCCCTCCCAACCTAGGAGTAATCTCTTCCTTTTTCAATAAGGAAGTCATCTCCACGAGCCCCAACTTGTCTCTTAAGTACACAAAATTTTCATCTTGGACAGAGGCTTTACCAAAATATCTGCTATTTGCTTATCTGTGGAGATATATTGGAGAACCACTTCTTTCTTCTCAAATTCATCATGGATAATATAATACTTGATCTCAATGTACTTTGGTTTGTCATGGAACACTGGTTTTCTCTGAAGACTTCATATATCTCTGATCATTACAATATATCATGGTTGAATTCAACACTTTTGTTTCTTGCTAGCTCATGACATCGTGGCAAATCTCAAACTGAAACATATCCAATTAGCACTTCTTCTGTTATCATGAGAGCTTTCCATTGATTAGCAATCCATCACCCTAGACTTCTGAGTAACCATCTAATACACTATTTCCTTCATAGAAGGTTTTCACCACGCTTCTATTGTATATGAGATACTCTGCATCAAGTTGTTTGAATCCATACAAGGTCTTCTTATATCTGCATACATGGGTCTCTTTATGGTATAAGCTTGTTTCTCAATTTGTTTTATTTGGTAAGAACAATCTTTTACATGTAAATTACAATCCATGGATACTTGCAGGAGGTATATTTGGTTTACTGAAACGAGTTGTCATCATAGTCTTCTCCCTCCTTCTAGAAGAACCTCTGAATCTCGTAATGCTTGCATTCATAAGTCTTTTTCACATTTTCTAACATAAATTGTTCTTTATCATGACTTCAATTTCTTCTGCTTGATTGCTTCTAGTGGGTTCAAACCAAGCTGGTAGTCTTCTAATTCTCGGTATAATAACTGGTTGTTCTGGATTTTCTTTATTTCTTGGAATATTAATGTTCTTCCTCATGTTTCTTTTTATCTCTTGGGTCCATGGAGTCTTCTATAGATTCCATGCCCTTTCTTCCCGAAGATTCAAACTTCTTCCTTTCATCATAGGAACATAGATGTAGATGGACAACCATGGATACTTAAGGCTTCTTTTCGAGGAAGACTTCTTCTAGAGTCAAACTGAACACACACTGCTTATCATGGATGCTAATTTCAATGGGAATATGGATAGATACTTCATAATCCCCAATGGATCATGTCATTTAGGATTAGCTCCCTCCTAATCCTTGCTTCATGCATAATGCATGTTCTTCTTTTGGAATTTTGTAATCAAATCCCTTCATCTAAGAGAGTCCATGCTTTTGTCTGCATCCTTATTGCCTTATGCAAAGTGTCACAAGTATTTTTCTAATTTTCTCTTGATTGCTGAATTCTTTCTGTTTTGACTTCTTCTGGGATTCTTCAAGTTTCATTTTGATTTCGGCCTATCTGGAAATAGTTACTTATGTAATAGTTTCCACTGGAATTGTTACCAAAGATTGTCAATGTACTTCATCTTTTCCATGTGTATTTCTTGACTTGTCATCGTGATATCAATCCTTATCTTGTTATTCTTCCATAGGTATTTTTTCACTTGACCATATTATCTTCTAAGAAATAGATATATATGATATGTACAATAACTATGTAAACATGGTATGTACAATAACTTTGAAGAATATTGTTACCTTGACTTTAGAAGAAGATGTTTGTTTTATCTTGCTTGGCTTTCTTTGAGGGTTCCCTTTCTTCGACAACTGTTGCTTCTTATGTTTCCTTCCTTTTCTTTAAATCAGGAAAGTGGTTCCTATAGTGACCATATTTTCGACAGTTGAAGCATTGTATCTTTGACATATCCTTTTCTTGATTTGGTTTCTTCCTAGAGCCAAACTTCTTCTTATTCCTAAAATTCTTGAACTTTGTTGTGAAGGCTTGATCATCGTATTTATTTTGGGATTTATCTTTTGCATTAATCCTTGAGTCTTCTTGTGCAAAAAAAGTACAAAGTTCTTCAAATGCGGGCTATTCCTTTCTTATGTTCACGCTTGCGGAAAATGCATCCCATGTCTTGGGAAGGCCATTGAGTACTATATTTACCAGTTCCTTTTCTGAAATGATTTCTTCAGTAGCGTGTATTTGATCTCTTAACTGAGAAATTCTTACAAGGTATGATGTTATGTTGTCATCATTATTCATTTTCATGCCACGAAGCTCATTCTCCAGAGTCATTACTTGTCCAATGTTTCTAACTGAGAAGAGATTAGTTAGGGCATTGTACATATTCTTAGATAATTCAAGATGAGAGATGTAGGGTATCAAGTGGTCTTTTACAGAGTCCACTATGATACTCATAACATTGATGGCATTGTCCTTTAACTTCTCCATAACTGCAGTGTTCCGAGGTTCCTTCTCTTTTCTTTCTTCAAACTGTGGTTCCACGATCTTTCCTTTCACGATATCCAATACTTTATTCTTGTCAAGGATTAGGTCAATCCTTGTCTTCCATGCTCTGAAGTTAGAAGCCCCTTCTAACTTGTTTTCTAACTTCATAGAGTAAATCATGACTGCTTTGACTTGGTCAACCTTTGACTTTGATTTGATCAACCTTTAACTTTGACTAAAAACTCAAATTTGGCATCTTAGCTTGCTGAGAGTACCAGGAGGTGTGCTAGGTTAGGGAGCATTAGGATATCCATAAATTAGGTCAATCCTTTCACTTAAGGTGCCTTAACAAGAGAGTTAGGGTTTCATTGCTGCAACAAAAACTTTGGCTGGAACTGCAACTGTAACTGAGAAAATCCTCCCAATATATCTTCCAGCGGTTAGACTGTTCGAAGATAGTATGGGCCCATAAACTGTTAGAAAAATAGGTGTGCTCGTTTTACCATAGACAATATAGCAATATTGTCACCCAACCATAGGCCGAAGCCACCCCCGAGCACCTTAACCTTAACAAAGAATAATCCCGGAAGAAAACCCTAGGCCTAATAGCCAATCAAGGTAGTGTATCACTCTCCATAGCTAGTGTACCAAGCAGAAAGTACAAACCATAACCAAGAGAAAGTCCAAGCCTAAAACCAAAAATACAAGTTGCAATAGTTGCAACTGCAACTACTCTCCAAACGTGCGCACTTACTAAATTTTTGTAGTTGAGAGCTATGTGTGTCCAAATGAGCTCTGACATCCTGTATTTATACTACTCTTCCTTAACTATCTGGGCCAACTTCTCTTTCTGGAGGCTAAAAACTCAATATTAAATATTTTCTTTAGCCGACTTGTCTTCTAGGGTTATGCCCAATGCTTTAGGGTTTCTTCTTGCTTCCCAGAATATTCTAGTCTTGTCGGGGTTACACATGGAGGTTTAATACCTCCTGCAACTACCATAATATCAACACTCATTTGTCATTTTATCATCACATCTTCTCACAATTTGTGAGAGAAAAAGTCTGAATTTTTTGTTATTTTGGGGTTATTGGCTCTTTTCTCTCCCGCACTATCTCTTGGAAGTCAAGTGTGGATGCTTCTTTGTTGTTTTTTGGATGGAATTGATGTACTTAGGGTTTATTTTCATGGTATCTTGGTGAAGTAAGTAAATTTTCTGCAATTTTATTTCATGCTATAAATGCTTCATGGTAATTTTACGTGTTCATTCTTGAAACCTTGCTTGGTAAAACTCTAAGAGAGGAACATATCCAAAACCTAGTCTTAGTCTTTTCTAGCTTCATATCCAAAACTTATTGTATTATTGTTGTAAAAACTCCATAACCCTCAAAGGCATTGATCTTTAAGCTCTCTTATGGTGAAAGTGATCAACAAACTCTCTTTTTCAAATCTCTCAAGCTTCCTATTAACTTTACTAACACTAACTTAAGCTAATTGACTAATAAACTTGTTATTGTCACAAAAAATTTCTATAGCCACCTTGTAACATTTAAATTTGTTGCATACATTGCTCTAATGGTGGTATACAATGCTTAGAAATTGTTTGAAACAATTGGATATTAATCTATTGGATATGTGTTAAGTTCTCATTGTCAATTGATGCATTTATGATATCTTTTATTGATGTTGTTACAAACTTACACTTGTTGTTATAAATTGATGTACTGCTGCAATTTCATAACAATCATAGTAATTTTCATTGTTTAGTGCCTTAAAGAGGTATTATTTGCATGTTTGTACTTGGAAATCATTATATATATGCTATTAGTGTTCTTGTTCCGGGAAGGTACTCAAACATATTTATATCTCTTAGTTCTCCTTGACCTATACCTTTACTTAGGTGATCAAGAGAGGGGGTGGTAGGCTTGGCTAACAAAATTTCTCCTTTATAGAAGTTGCATTGAAGGAGAAACCATTAGCAGAAAGTGTGTGTCCATGAGAAGAAGAGATAGATGAAGAAGACTCAATACTGATTATGTGCTTCTTCATCGCTGATTCTAAGGCTTCCATCTTTTTAAAACATTTAGAATCCACATGACCATGTCACCCACAAAAGTTGCAATGCATGTTGGTCTTATTATTTTTGGATTTTGCACCTTTCTCATTGTTTCCACCTAATCCACACCTTGGGTCACGTGGAAGAAATCATCAATCCATTGGGTGTGGCAAGTCTCGAGTCGGGTAGTTGTCACCTGAAACTCAACTCCTACGTCTAGTCTAATTCCTAGTGAAGCCAAGGGGGGTAGTCCCTAAAAAGGAATCTAAGGATGATTAGATCTAAGTACAAATAAATAATTGCTTAAGTAAATCAAATACTTCAAGATAACTGATAAGCAAATATAATACTTGGAAAGTAAATGAGAAATAATGATGATAAGAAAAAATGGAAATATAAAGACCAGTGCCAAAAGTAAAGTGTTGTTGTGAGATGTATGTGTTGCAAGTGCTCTTGGTTACTTTTATTAATTAAGGGTGATTGCTTGAATTAGAGGGTTAATTCAATGAAATGTTTTGATGTTGCAAGTCCACTTTGTACATGCAAGATTGTAAGTGTGAAACAAAAGTAAAATCTAATCTAAAATTTGGCCCCTTAACAATTATCCCTTAAATGGGTACACACAAGACTGCAGGACTTCCAACGGGGAGAGAACCTCTCAAAGTTTCTCCTTGAACTCACATGCAATTCCATGTGTATTGATCTCTTCGAGCAATAACGGAAAAAGTATTGTGCTAGTTAAAACTACTCCACACTACTTAGTTGTGTTTCTGATTGCACACCCAGATCAAGCAAAAATTGCAAGGGGAAAGAGCATACTAAGGCGCTGAGGGGGAAGATTTATTACTTTGCGAAATTGAAATAACTGAAAGAAAATGCAAAATTGAAATCTAAACTAATCTAATCTAGAAATTGAAACTAAACTAATGTTTTGTGGTGTTTGGGTTAATTTTAACTTTGAAAAAAATGAAAAAAGAGAAAGTAAAGAGACAAGACACAAAAAGAGACAGTTCCCGAAAGGGACTAGGGGGATGGGAGGCCTAGTGGGTTATCCCACTCTTTCTTTTCGGTTACAATAGTTTTTAGAAGAATGTCTCTTGTTCTTGTATACTTCAAGACCAAGTCGACTTACAAATGGCAAAAGAACAAGTTTAGATTGAAGAAGAGGTTTGTTAGGGGGTCTTGGATGCTCCAGATCCTGGAAATTTTGGCAGGGCTTCTCCTTGGATGCTCACAAAACCTGCAAAATCAAAAAGCTAAAGAGGTCAAAAGATGCCAAAAACCACTTTGAAAGTGCCTGCAAAAAATGTTAGACTTATGCAAAAAAATTCTAAGTAAAGAATAAACAAAAGATAAGTAAACTAACTAAGATCAAGTGTTAAACTAACTAGTCTAAGTGTCTTTTATTCACTGTTTGGACAGCAAGAAAAAGTCACCTAGATTAGCTAGATTTAGAGATAAAAAATATATATATTATGAAAAATGAAAGATCTATCTTTTACTAAGTAAATAGATGATCTCTCTTGGACTATATCTATCAATAGATATAGAAGTTATAAGCGAAAAGTAGATCTAATCAAACTTTGCATGCAAGGTTAAATACTTTCAGATTTTAAATGAAATTATCGATCTAATTGTTGCATGCAGAAAGTAACCAAGATGATTTTAAATTTAGTGAGAGAGAGATAAAAGGAAAGAGCTTGCAAATGTGGAATTTCTTTAGGCTATGGAGTCCTTCGGTTTTGCACTGAGGGATTTTTCCACTAGAGCCTTCAAGCTTGTGGGAGAATGGGCTAGGATAGTCCACCACTTCTTGGAGGATGAGTAACTTGCAGATTAAAAGACTTTACAAAAGAAGGCTTTTAATCCCCCTTTCCCGTTAAAGAGGTGATTCCTAAACATGAGACTTGGATAGCATGTTAGTTCATCTGAAAAGACATGCAAATCAAAATATCTAAATGTAAAAATACAATAACATCTAAGAAGAAAACAATCTTGGAAGATATTACCGTACTATGTGATAACACACCTTCAAAGGGCCATTCAACGGAAATATATGCAAAATAATAATTCACAGTTACCTCGTGATTAAAACAAGAACATCAAGCATCCACACAACGTTGCACAACACCCAAGTGACCTCCAAAGTCTTCAATCTTTATTCCAATAACAAATGATGATTACAATATAGTGCACAAGTATTTCCATAATCTCCAATTCTCGCTGAATGAGGGAGAAATAGCTTGGTTATGTACGAGGGGTGCATTTCTCAAGGAGAACGAGCCAAATGGATGGCTAGATTGAAACCACATATCCTGAAAGGTGAGTTGAATCACCTCAAGTGAAAGAGAAAGAGGATGAAATGGTGCCATCTTTCCAAGGAGAGGTGGCGACATTCCTTGGGATTGACGTCCCCCTCTCTAAATGCACCACATCTCTCAAAAGGTGCACACTGCTTCTTGGGGTCTCCATCAAGTGATGATAACTCAATCTCAAGTCGCCTCAAGTGCCACTAAGTTGCAATGAGAGAGAGAGAGAGAGAGAGAGAGAGAATTAACTCAAAACATGTCCCCAACATGTTTCCTAAAAAATAGGAAAACTAATTTATTTGCCTTTTTTCATTTTTTTTAGTAAAATTGACTTTTTATTGAGAATAAGTCAATAATTTCTCTCGAAAAGGGGGTACAAGAGTATAATGGGTATTCTGGGTTAGAAAACGAATGCCCCCAAGGAATATAACACCTCATAGTACCACTTTTTTATTATTACATCAAATTACAAGGTAAAAATCCCATTTTGTATGAAATTTTACAACTTATTAAAATAATTAAAAAATCCTAGAGGGGCCTAATGCATGTCCATAAGACTCAAAAATAATGACTAGCATGGTAATATACATTAGACACTAGACTCAAAAAACACACATTAAGGCCTAACCATTAGTACACACTCCAACTTTGGAGGTTGTGAGTGAAAAAACTTAGAAAATATAACTCATTGAAGAGTAAGATATAATTAACAAGTGAAAAAAAAAAACTATAGAATATGCATTGATGATCAAGTATTAGGGAGCTAAGCATTTTACATAAAAAAAAGACCTCATGTTAGCTCATTTTATTACAATTCCCCCCATGGAAGTATGGATCATGCATGAAGAAGAAGAAGAAGAATAAGAAAATTTGAAGGGGTCATAGGACCCGGTTGGACTTCTAAACTCTGATTTTGAACAAATGACTTGTTCAACCTTTGTGGATCATCGTCAGTCCTTCCTGGTGCAACTAGGGAGGTAACAGTAACCATTAGGAGAAAAATCTTGTGGAGAGGGTTTGAGATCCTTGTTTTTCTTATTGTTGTGGCGAGAATGTTGCTTCTTGGAATTCTTGGATTTATCTTTCTATTGAGACACTAAAGATTTGTTAGATGTACATGCAGTGTTGATCAATCCAAGTTGCACAAGCTTATCTTGCTCTCGAATCAAATAATCACAAAAAGACTCAAGAGAGGGTTTTTTATAACCACTCTCTAGAGCTTCTCTAGTGGCATAAAAGGTAGATACAAAGAGAAAATATGCACTACCAACCTTAGCAAGAATAACATATATGCATCGATCATCCTTCAAATCTATTTTTCATTCTATACATAAAAGTCGGTGTGTTTTGAAATTAGATAAATAATCTTCAATGCAAGGAAAAGCATTGAGACTTAAAGTCATTAACTGATTTTCAACTTGGCGGGCTCGAATTCATGTTTACCAAACACAACTTAAAGCTTTTCCCAAGCTTCATCGGGGGCATCAATTCTTTGAAGGTGAAACCTTAAATCAGGAGAGATGGAAATTTTGATTAGTCCACACGCTTTATCATTCTTATTATCCCATTTGGCTTTCTTTTCATCAGCAATGGGTTCTTGTTATTTTCCCAAGGTAATCTGGTACAATCCTTTAAAGATTTCCACTAGAAGTAGTTGGCATTGGTAAACAAAAGATCATTGGGAGAAGCCATGTTAAAATATGCAAAGAATATGGATTCAAAAGCTGAAACCGATGGTCTAGATGGAATGCTCAAAAAACACAACACTAAAAAAAGACTTCAGATGTGAAAGTTATGCCCTTTTAATAAAAGTATAAACAATAACCAAAGAGCCACATGACAAGTAGAAGTTGGTCCACGTGGTGATGTTCATCCTTATTTAACTTTGTCTATAAACTCACTTTTACAAATAAGTTACATATGAAGTGACCCACTTTTATAGAATAAGTGAGAATCACTTTTACAATGAAGTTGTTTTGTAAATTAAAGTTGCATGCAAAAAGTAATTAAAAAATAAATATTAAAGCTATTTTATAGTGATTTACTTTTATAATTTAAGTGAAATGCACTTTACAATTAATGTATTAACTTTTTCGAAAAGTAACAAAATGAACTCAAGACCTCTTACTAAATAAAACAACTTTTAACCAAGTGAGCTAGTGCAAAACACATTATAATCTTAAGGAGGATGGGGGGTGTTGTTGTTGGAGCTTTGCCTCAAAGTGTGTGCTAATTTATTTATTTTTTTCATACATTCACACACACACACAAAAATCATTTATCGACTATAACAAAGAGGTTAGATCTCAAATAGATTACCTAGAAAATGCAACTTTTCTCTTTGTTTTTTATTTGTCGAGATCGCACAAAGCACACAACAAAGAGCATACGCAGACAAGAAAACACTTTATGCTTTGTCTCTGATTTGTCGAGATCACACAAAACACAAGGCAAAGAGCATATGTAGACTGGAAAGAGTAGTTACCTGGAAACAAAAACTGAAAACCAAAATTTATCTTTGTAAAAAAAAATTAAAAGAGCATATCCAAGCTTTATACCTCTGGATCTGACTGAAATGGTCGTATCTTGGGCAAACAAAAACCTTTTTGAGTGAAACGAAAAGTGTTTCTAACTAAAAGAAGTGCTCTAGATGCAATGGAATAGTCCTCTCAGCCAGAAGTGTACAAAAATAACAGAAACCATAAAGACGACAACATGATTTCAAGATCTCGATGTACAATGAGAACTGGTCTTCAAACATGATCTAATACCATGTTCGACAACAAAGGGTATTCCAATAGAGGACGAACACCTTCAATAACCACTCGCACAAACAAATAATAGATCAACACATCGATGTTTTTACATAGTAAAACCTCAATGGGGAAACATCTATAGCCCCAACCAACATGGCCACTTGAGGCAATTTATTAATGCAAAAGAAAAAATACTATAAGAGAGTTTCTCACAATTGATCATCGACAAATGACCCTCCATGATTTTTAAATAGAGATCATAGACCAATCAAGTTTTAAGCCATGAATCAATGTAGTCGTTAAGATCCAGGAAAATATGAGCCATTAGATCACTCTATGTCTAGAACATATTGTGACCATCAGATTACAAATGCATACTAAAGAAACACACTTTAATTTAATGACACGTTAGACCAAGTTGATATTAAGTGTCTAAATATCCTAACACACGTATATAATAATAATAATAATAGTAATCTAAATTTAAGTTCATAGCCTAGCTAAAAACCAAATTGATGTATGAGACACCTTAGTTTTTGTAAGAAGAGACCTTTGCACATTGATTTGACTAATGACCGTTTAGATGAGATACTTATAATATATTAGTGACTTGACCACTAAGTTACAATTATATTTTAACACTAAAAAAATCCTTCTACATTTGAGGGAGAAATGAAGAGTGGGCACGTGGGAAAAAATTGGTTGTTGGGAATGAATAAATACTTAGTTATGTCATTAGTAAAAAAACAAGTTTGACTATAATATATAATCAGACTAGAAAAGTTCCATTGTAGTGAGCCAAACTTAATGAATATCACGACCTTAAGCACACATTGATGATAGTATGAAGGTAAGTTATGGAACAACTAAATTATGTGTCATACCAAAGGACGAGTGGTCAAAGGTAAATTGATTTATGTATGGAATGCAACCTTCATGGAACAAAATTCAAGTCATGGAACCTAAAACCTTGAGTGAGGTAATGTAGAAGGTCAAGCAGCATGAAGATCAAGCAAAATACAAGCATAGATTCCACACAAGATGTGGAAGTATAAGAGGGAAATCCTAGAGAAGAGGCAGAAGGGGAATGAGTCTCACTTCATTTGGCAAAATCAAAATTGTATCACAGTGAAATCTGCAAGCTCAAAGCAAAGCATAGAGCACTAACACATCTAGGAGAAAGTATGTAACATGTTATAACTACATGGAGAAAAGGAATTATGCAAGATGATATCCAAAAATACAATCAAGGCCAAAGTTAATCAAATTTAGAGCCAGTTGTATAAAGACAAGGTATCTTGCATGCTTGATAATTGAGGAGCATTGTGAGAGATAGCGACAATGAGCTAAAAGATTTGAAAAATGATCATTGCACAAAATTGATGTGAATATCAATATGCTCATGAATTGGAGTTTCAATTTTCTCGTAATAATCGACACTACACCTAGAATCATAATGGAGCTCCTTCCCTTAAACTCATGCTATGACTTTGAAGAATTTTTATGTTTCTCATATTTAAATTACTATTGGGTGTGATAAATAATTAGTAGGGCATGGATGCAAATATTGTGCATGCGATGTTATGTGCATATATGTTTTTGCAAATAGGCAAAGCATAAATACATACTTTTGTGGTTCACCTTTCGTCACATAAATACATACTTTTGTGGTTGATCTTTTATCACATGTTATATTAATGCGGGATGATGTTGGATTTGTTGAACCAAGTATGAAAAAGAAAGATGGTGCTTATTTCACATTCTTATGTAGGGATGTTAGGGCACCTTCATTTATCATAATATCCCTATACAAGCAAGCAATACTATTGAGCTTATCAAGGTTGGATGGAATTTCAATAAGTGATTATCATTTCATTAAAAGTACTCTTGCAGTGGTTGTAGCCAACAAGGTCCTCTTGGTGGCTTGGATTATTTGAAATTGTATGCACTCCAACGCAATACACAAAGTTTTATGCACCAATAGAAGAAATAATTCAAGATTGGATCATATGGTAATTGTCGAAAACAATTTTTACAAATAGTTTTTGCTCTCTTAACGATTTAAGTCCTAGGTTAAGTTTATCAAAGAACAAAGTAGTTAGGGATAAATAATATGCGACCCTAATTCGCAAATGTCAACTATTCAAGAAATAAAAAAGAACCATGTAACTAAGCCATTTTTCTAGATTATTAGAGGTTGTGTAGGCTCATTCCAAGGTAGTTTGGTAGATGGTGGAAGCCCAATAAGGTGCTAATGGTTGGATGCAGTTTTAAAACACATTAAAGTGATGTTTGAAAAGTTAAAAAAAAAAACAAATTAAAATAATGATCCAATAAAACCATCCAATGAAAAGTAAGCAAAGAAAAGTAATAAATGATAGCTAAGTGGTGCACCGCAATTGGCTCACTACAAGTGTAAGATTAAGATTCTTATATAAGATCTAATGATGGATTGGTTTGAAAACATTTTTTTTTACAACAAATGTAAATTGTCATTTAAATAGCCATCTAGTACTAGAAAGAACATATGGAGTGGCAAGGTACCTATTATGGATATGTCTTGGATATGTCTAGAGCACTTGACAATAACATATATTGTTAGAGATAGTGATATAGTTTGGGATACCAAATAATCTTTTTGGTCCTAGTAGGTTGCAACATTTAACGTAGGTGGCTTATTAATGAATGATATTAAGTAATAGTGACAAACATAAGTGTTAGTTTTTAGAAGAGACTGGATGTTGACACATAATTTTTCCACTTACAATTACATTGTATTCTAGATCAAATCTAAACAAAGTTTGTAAACTAGTTGAAGAAATTTATTGAAGAAATTCATTAATAAATGCATATACCCAGCACATAAATAGGCATCATGTGGAGTATTAGATACCTATTTTTTAATGTTAATATTAGAATGTATCGTATTTTTGTAAGAATTAAAAATAAATGTGGAATATAAACTACTGTAAGAATTAAAAATAAATGTGGAATATAAACTACAAGTATAAAGGAGAAAACTAACCCCCAAAAAAGCAAAAGCTTGGAAAAAAGAGGAGTACAAGGAAAGTGTATTCCCTTGTAATATAATACAAATAATTCTCTCTCAAACATTTTTTCTTCAAGCAGGGAAAAATGAAAAAAGTATTCATCTATTGAGATTCTTGAGAACTCCAAAGCTAATTGCAGAATCTCGATATCGAGATTATATGGAGGTTGACTCAAGGCTAATTAAGACTCAAACACACACATACAACATCTCCCCAAAACCTTGTCCAATGCCTAACCCTAGTGCAAGGAATCCATTGGGTTATTCTCTCTCATACTTATGTGCATTTTAGGGATCAATTAAAAGTTTTTTAATTGAATCTATTGTTTATGTTGAATTGATTAATACATAGCACCACAAATTTAACATAGGATTTGCATATTTCCATATATTTTAAGCTTCCTTGACAACAATGCATAAATGACTCCTCAGATGGGGTGGTAATGGGTGGGGCATTAACCTCACACCTGGTGAGGTAAGACGACACTCCACTACATGATAACAACTGTTTGACAGATGTCGAGTGGAGGGTTCTATTGTGGAGTACGAGCTCCCCCTCTCAAGCAGATGAACTAATGACTCTAGTGAGGAAGATAGGATGGGAGTATAGGAGTCAGGTTAGGCACTGGACAACAAACCTCCCTCATTATGGCGTGATATTTCAAATGATGGTTGATGTGTTGGTGCTCTAAGTAAATTGTATGGAAACTGTGATGAGGAAGGAATGGGAGATCACGACTGTGAGTGGCAATGGCTCTCTTAACTAGCAAAGGAATACTCAAACAAGGACTCTCCTTTGCAAGATGGATTCAGGATCCTCAATGGGTGGGCGCAACTTATTTTTTAAGGTAGTGGATCTTAGGTTCCTTTGTTGGTTCTCATGTTTGGATTGGTTATTAATTTCCAACTCTATATGTGTGGGTTTTGTGTGGTCTTCTGAGACACTTGGGCTCTTTTTGGTGGTTTATGCTTTTGTCGTTGAGTTGTGTCTTGATTGGGGGTAGTCTTTCAAGCAGTGGTGTAGACGTTCAGTTTCAAGAGCCATTCTGGCTCACCCTGGCTCTTTGAGAGTCAGTCTTTCCCCTAGCCCAGGTGACATCCTTCTTACAACCCTATTTGGGTCCTTGCTTTCATTACAAGTATTGACCTATGTTCATTAGCAAAAGGGGGTAGGGTCTTTTGCCTGTCAAGTTTACCTCCTTCTAGCCTTTGCTTCTCGGAGATTACGATGGAAGACAAGGTGGCTACAAGCTTCTCAAATTACAGTACTTGTGGGGCCTCGAGGAGAGGCCCATCTAAGCCCCCTCCAACCATGAGAACCAAACTGCGGTCTCATCGCACATATGCAGAGCAGGTCGTGGACTAGGCTAGGTAGTTGTTCAATAGTGGCACATCTCCATAAACTCATAAAAGAATGGAGGAGATGGTGAATCAAGTGCTACAGAAAAGGATGTGGAATCCAAAGCAGAAGAGTGGATTTCAAACCCGGGATTCTCAAGATCAAGGGACACTAAAGTATTCAGAGCAATGGAATTCTATTGGCTGGAAAAAATTGTCATTGCATTGTCCATGGAGGATAAGGGGGATAAGCATGCAAAATACTTGGATATGATCAAACAACTAGAAGCGAAGTTCATTGTCTTATGCAAGGTGGCTTTTGGGATTAGCTTCAAGGTGACATTGGGATCCAACTAAGGATGAGGACACAGCCAAGGTGGTTGAAATGCCAGGATC
Organism: Picea sitchensis; assembly: GCA_010110895.2. Lineage (NCBI taxonomy): Eukaryota > Viridiplantae > Streptophyta > Pinopsida > Pinales > Pinaceae > Picea > Picea sitchensis. The sequence continues at coordinate 67,179 of SNQJ01S0074511.1, forward strand.
TTCAGTTACAAGCGCCGACCCAATTATTTTAGACGATGAACTTGGAGAAGACATAAAGGGCAAAGCTCAAGTGGATGAAATTCCTAGTGAATCTGGTCCAACATGAACATCTCATAATTAGTCATGTTGCCATGCAATTTTAGCTCAGATTTTTTTTGTATGTATTTTGCTTTTTATAGTCCTGTTTTGAAACTGGGTTATTATAGAGACACGTCGATTTTCCCAAACAATATAAGTATGTTAGATGATTGATGTCTGAGGCCTAGTTTTTGTTTTGGCAAGCTTTAGACAACCATGAATGTATCGATTTTTGTATGATATTAATATATAAATAGATTAGTTTACAAAAAAAACAATGCACAAATGACAACCCAAACCGAAATGCTTATTCATGTGGCCATAATGAAAGAATCATTAAGCATCAAAATCTTCTAGACAAAGAGAATTTGAATCCAACTCATTTTTTCCAATGCCATTATGTAAATAATCTCAACACAATGTAATAAACAATGTTTTCAAGAATACAAAAAATAAAATAAGCTGCAAACAACATAAAGTGGCCCACTCATGATAAATTTTATTGCAAAAGTAAGGCAAGTTATATGGATATTGAGACTCAAATTTGAAAAATATTAGGGTTTATAGACATTGAATGAACTTCTCACTTAAAATGTTTATGCATTATGCATTATGCATTATAAATTATAAATTAAGAAGAAAATTATCCTCCAATATGTAGATTACTCTTAGTAGAGTTCACATAAGTTCGTGGGCTTCTTGATCATTTCAATAAACAAAATGAAAGCATGTACCTAAAAATATCAACATTAACATTTCTTTTTTTATTAATGTTAACTTAGATAGGAAATTGAGGATATTTATTTAGCAAAAAAATTATATTAAATAACTAGGCTACAAGTTGCCCCATCTATCCCTATAGGCAGAGAAAACCAAAGAGACTAGAACTTGAATTATTTAGCATTGCTCGTTTAATTTCTTCTTTGGCAATGCTTTTGGATTTTGGGAACTTGACTCCAAAACATTGATAAATAGAATTCATTGCCTCATTAACTCTACTAGTGCTAGATTTTCCATTATGGAACCTTTTTCCACAAATATAACATTTTATTATTACATATCCTTGGGGATTAACTCTACTAGTGCTGGATTTTCCATTATGGAATCTTCTTACACAAATATAACATTTTATTATTACATATCCTTGGGGATTTCCTCAGGTTGGAAAATGGCCAACGATTATTTGGCTTTGGATTTTCCTTCACCACTAGCCTCTTTGACCACATGTTTGTTAGTTTTCATTGAATGACTTTCCTTTATATTTGAAGGATGAATCTCTTTTACCTAATTACTTTTTGGACAAGAATCCTTTAAATGTCATGTCTCTAGGAAGAGTTTAGTGACCTGAAGGCAGTGTTCTCATTTAATTGTTGGGACCATTTGAAAACATCACAATCCAAGATGATGATCTTGTCTCACAAACTTTACTTAGGTCCAATTCTACACAAATTTTATCATAGGTAGTAACAAATCCTTATGCCTAGATTGTAAGTTTTAAACCTTTACAATGAAGCAATGCACACACAGATTCTTTATAAAACAAAAATGAAAACAATAGCATTTACAATATACACGAAAATTTATCTTGGAAACCCTTATAACCAGGTAAACCAATAAAATGTTTAGAGTTGCACCTCTAACTCTCATTGTATTAACTTCACCATTTACAATACAATATATATGATTTTGTGGCATCCAAAACCCTAATCCATTAACCCAGATTATATTCCTTAATCGAAATTATATTCCAACGGGCCGAAATATCGTTGAACAAAAACCGCCCAAAACCGACCAAAAACGACCCCAAAAATATAACACATACCCAACATAGACTAGAATCAAATTTCTAATTTTTGCATGATCTCGTCTTCCCAAAAGAATAGGAGCAAGTTTGTCAATTCCATCCATCAGGGTCAATGCCATCCATCTTTGCACCAAAACCACATCATTTCTCCAATATCTTCCTACAATCATCAAGGCTCTCAAATGTAAATTACTGAAATACATGTTGAATAAAACCTTATCATGTATTTCAAAGTCCATTTTTTGTCAATCCAATCCATCAAGGTTGTAGATGATGGATAAAGGAACTCATGCAATCCAATCTTTTATATGCATTAATATAATCCTTAATCTCCAATGGAATTCAAAACATTGACTTTTCTCAATTTTCTCACTTGAGGAGCCTTCCTTTCCAAAGGATGAGACTTTAGGGTAAATAACAACCTCTTTAAGGATCAAGGATTCAAGAATTGGGTAAGGAATGTCCATCGCTAGGGAGAGCCTTGCTACAATGGGCAATTATGAAGTAGTGGAGACTAGAGACTAGGGTAGACAAAGATGCCCTTCTAAAGACCACTTAGTATAGGCATCTTTGAGAGGCCTTTAGGGTATGCAAGAGCGACAAGGGCACAAATATTTGCAACAAGTGTGTTTTTCCTAGCCATGGATGACCAAGCAAAACACTAGCATATAAGTTTGAACCTATCGAAAAAGAGCCAAGCTTATAACAAGTGAGCCCTAGCTTGCACAAACCCAATTGGAGCAGCGAACCAACCCATTTACAAAGGAAAGACTCTAAAAGACTATGCAAGCCCTAGCTCGTGATTTTAAAGTGGTTGCTATAAAACCTTTGAGGCTTCTCCCCAAGGATAGTTTTTAATATACATCCCCAAGTATTACATGATAAATGAGGTGTCCTACTTATGCAAGAGAAATACACTTATAATTGCTCATTTATCTTGATAAATGCTATTGACTATTACTCATTTATCTTTCATAAGTTTTATGATTCAAACATTAGTTGTATACAAAATGTGGTTATTGAACGCTTCCATGAGACTTAAATAACTTTTCATGTCGATCCATAGTTGAATTTTGAATATATGTTGAAAGGGTGGGGGGAGGTGGATAAATTAATGACTAGGGAGGTCACATTCTCCATGCCCACTAAGTCCTACAAGGTTACCAACCACTATTGTCGTTGGTGATTAATACTACACTCCATCCAAAATCCAAGGGGGATTTGTGAATTGTTCAAAAAGGTACCAACGTCCTCACACAAAACACTTAACATGCCGAAGGGCAAGAGGAATTTTTTTCTCTAGAAAATATATATGTGAAACCTACTTGTTAATATTATAAAAAAAGCTCCTGAGGCAATAAGTGGGAGGGGGGTCATCTTCTACTCCAGAGGAAATCTAGAAATTGAGTTTGCCTGGGGGATTGCAACAACAACAAATAATGAAGCATATATTCAAAGCCTCTTCAAAGGACTCTTGTTTCTTAAATCTCAACAAGCAAAGCAAGCCATTGTAGTGGATCGATGCTCAGTTTAATAGTTATGCAACCCTTACTCAAATGGTGAGAAGAATCAAACAAAAGATTTTAAAGTTGGATAAAATCTATTTTTTCATGTGTTCCATCACCTTAACGAGCAAGCAAACCAACAAGCAGTTCAAGTTGCATTGTTGAACCATGGGCAATGCACTAGAATTGGGGGAATAACTCATCACACCCCTCCTTCGGATTTGAAGGTTTCAAAGAGTTGATGGGCAAGGTAAAGTTTCACCTACCAATGACAATGGATTGATACAATGGACATCAATCATTACACCTTGTAGTGTGTGAATTAATTTATATTGGAGGAAATTCATGTGGACTATTAAATGTGGGTTGATTGTTCGAGAAGGAATTTAATATGAGAATTTCTGAAGAGTTCTTGACGGGGTCTCATTGGAGTTGTTCTTTGGTTTCAAGGCAGCCCAAACCCTGCAAGAGAGAAACTTCCCAGGCTCTGAGCTAGCCTCATTCTCTTCTTCGTTTTTGTTCGCTTAATTCACCCTTGTGACAGTGCTCATTCCATTCTAACACCACTTGGTTTTCTTGGCTTCGACCCTTGATTATCATCTCCTTTAGGGACCCTATGGTTAGCAGTGGCTCAACCATTTTACCTTGCACTCAAATCTTCTAGTCGCAATTGGGAATCGTTGTTAGGCCCTCTGGGATCATAATAGTTGGAGAAGGGATGCCACGTTGTGAGTGTAACAAATGTCTTGCATGTAAGTTGAAAGATTTGAAGAAGGGAGTGAAATATTGTTTGAAAGAGATGGGTGAGGCGCATTGTGGAGTTATCAATGCATGCCTTAGATGGGATCATTGGTATGCAAAGATAGAGAAGAAGCTTCAAGAGATGAACTTAACAAGAAACTCGTGTGCAAATGACACTACAAGGCATGTGGTTGACCTGAGAAATTGGAAAAAAGAGGTAGACTCGTTCATAGGCGTCCAACTTCACAGGGATTCGAAGATTTCATTGAAGGTTGACTCAAAACAAATGGTTCAAAGGATGGCAGTTGATCTTGGCATTTCATATTCGATCTTGGTTCCTCTTGTTCTTTCTAATCGTTCTTGTGTATTGTCATCCTATTGAACATCATTGGCTTCCGCCCAAGTTCTAGAGGAAGAAAGCAAAGTGTGGACCCCCTGGGAGCATGAGGAAAAGCTTAAGAAAAATCGTTGGTTTGAAGAGATTCAAAAGAAGCCATGAATTCAATCGCTTTTTTAATTTCCTTGTCTTAGCATGTTTTTTAGAATTATATATTCACTTCACCAGCGTGCTAGACAATGTAACTAGCTAGCTGTAGCAGGTGATTTTTGAACTCTTGGTAATTATGGGTAGACTAGTTCGCTTGTAGCTTTTTTGTTTGAAAGTTAGAAACTTTATTACTGTTTTGTAACAGCTTCTTGGCATGGCCGGCCATAGCCCCCTTTTATTCTTTATATAGTCTTGACTCTTTATATATATATATATATAATTCAAGTGTTGAACTTAACACTTCGTCTTAGAAAGAAACCTAGAATTAAATCAACTTACTACTTTAAATAAGCTTGAGAATCAAGATCTTGATGAAAGTTCAAGGGTGAATTGAAAATGTAACATTTGAGTGGTATTGAAAATCCAAAAGCTATCACTAAACAGAAATTAATTAGAACCAAAATTCAGGAACTAATAACCTGTTAACATTTTTGAGTGATTCTGATTTCTTCCATTCATTTGTTATGTAGGTTGGTCCATATCCCAATTATTTACAGTTAATAAATACTATGACACTCAGGAAGATATATTAAAATGACTAAAGTTTCACATCAAGCCTCCTAACCATCAAAGCTAGTCCAACCATGAGAATACCAAATTTATGACCAAAAATTAAAGCTTACCTTCAGATCAAGCTTTAAAAAGACAAACAAAACAAAACAAAAGCCTGAAACATGAATTAGCACATCCAAACTTGCCAGTTCTAATTACCCGAGATTATTTCTATTGCTAGGTTCCAGAGGGTCTACACCAAAGATACACTCCTAAGAAATATCAAACCTTGCAAACATCAATTAAATTTGCCACAATTGCCTTTGCCTTTGAAACTTGCCGGAGAGACAAGTACATTTCTTCCATATGCAAATTTCTCCTAATCAAAGTCCACCTATGTGACTAAGCTCAGGAGTTGGTGGCATAGAATGGGAACATGTTACAAGGCTGTGCGCCAATTATGTGAAGATGTTCTTTGAGAAAACACTTATTTTAAAGGTTTGAAAGAGAATCTTAAATTGCATATCCAAATGTTTTTTGTGGATATGAGTTTTCCAAAGCTTTCTAGTGTCATGGTTGATGTCATATCTATACTTTTATCTATTTTATGTCAAAAGCATTAAACAAAGTCTATTTGAAGCCACTGGCACAAGATTCATTGGCAAGGTCGATGGAGTATTAAACTGATGACATGACGCTGGGTGCAAGTCCTGGGATATTTCGATGGAATAGATTACTTCAGACCTGACACCTACGCTGAAGAAAGTCTAGTTGATGTAATGAACTTGATTAACAACACTGTTGGCATTCACAAAATCCCACAAACTAAAAATCATAATTGAGCTTAGTATAATCTGTCAACCAACTATTCAACATATAACATAAAAGCACTACCATCGAGCAAGCTCAGTGTCAATGAACTTATTATTATGTCACCAATGGAGATGTGCTGGCATATATTCTACTAAATCTCGAGTAGAATATAGCTAGTGAATGTCCCATAATAATAATAATAATAATAATTTTGCATTGCTTTCCAAACAATAACAGTGCATCTCTCTTAAGACTTCCATAAGAAAAATGCCCAAAAAATAATCATCTCCTTAAAATACCATATGAAAGGAATATAATGTGAAAAGAGATCAACGTAAAAGCAAATGATCCCACATAAAATGAAAGAAATTATAACAAAAACCCATCTGCAATGTACAAATGGAACTGAGTGTTTTACAAGTTATGAAAACTTTTCTAGATGGTTTTCAGGATACAATGATATACTACAGAAATCTTATACACAAAACCATCATTGAAGAAAATGGAACATGTCTAAAAATTACACAAGAGAAGTGAGTTTACAAACTGAAACGCTACAAGAAGTATTTTCCCAAGCATCTTCATGAAAGGTGAGCATTCATCATTTCCCGATACACCATGTCAATGAAATGTTCATTCTGCAAAGAGAAACAAAGATCACAAACTTCAGTAAGCACATCTAGCACTGTAGGATTTCAACCAAAGGTTAAAGATATCAAAACAATATGTTGTACTGCTTCCTCATGTGTCCTTGAATCTGTGATTTTGAAAATTCAAAAATTCAAGTTCCAACTGCCTCTCATTTCTACTAAATTACACAATGTTCCGAATGAGCTGTAAACGAACAATATATTAGTGAAGCCATCCCCTTGAAAAGATGGTTGATTCAAAACAAAAATGTTGGTTTGCCAATTGAAACACATTGAGACATTCTCATCTTATCTAATAGAGTAACGATAAGTGTTGCACAGAATAGCATCTCTTTCACTACAAAATCTACAAATTTAAATAAAGGTCTGACATCACTCCCGTATTATCAAAATTAAATATATGTACGTCATGCATGCAAAATTAAGATGAAATTAGAAACAATCCTAAGAGAAAGGCATGCATTCATCCTTTCAATGTTTTTAATCCCTCCCCCATACAGGATGCCCCTTTCACAATTTTACTATCATCTATCACCCAAAAAACTTGGATAAGACTGACATCATAGCTCAAGGTTAGTATGAAATTCAAAGAAAACGTGGCTCGCTAAATTAATGATAAAGGGAAATTGGATTGAAGAGAATGTAGGATACATACCTGGACTAATTTAACTAGTGCATCACGGACTCCATCCCTTGTTATAATTGGCCCATGACTCATGCTTGAAGATGGAGCAAGAGATGGGGGTGGAGTTGGAGGAGGAAAAGGTTGAAGAAGGGGTGC